>PVJD01007804.1:0-79662 GCA_004026545.1 Mormoops blainvillei
CCTTCTTTCCTTCTTCCCTCCCTCCCTCCCTCCCTCCCTCCTTTCTTTCCTTTTTTTTTTTTTTTTTTGCCCAAGGATATTATCCAATCTCCTGATAATGGTAACAGAAAAGAACAGTCTAATCAGTTGGAAGTGACAAGCATAGAGAGTGAAAGAAACCCCAAACCTGTGCACAAACTTTACCTCAGTCTCTGGCTATGTACGATAATATGCACATGAGGGGAAACACTGGGACCCAGAGTAAAACAGACAGAAAGATCAGAGAGAACTCTAATCTCGAAAGACAGAGCTGTGTAAATTGAGACTTTTGAGTTTGCTACTTTCTACAATGACTTCAAGGGCTCACAGATGTTGTATTAGCAGACAGACTTCAAGACATCTATTATAAATAATAAAGAAATAAATATTCAAAGAATTAAAGAAAATGGTTTTAATGAGTGAGCAGATAGGAAATCCCAACACATAAATTAAAAAGAAATATCCTAGACCTAAAAATTATGATAACTGAAATAAAAAGAATAAGTCAGATAGTTCAAATAACTTTGAAGATGGGAGAAGAGTTACTGAACATGAAAAGTAAATCTGTTGAAATTAGGGGATCTTATGAAAAGAAAAAAAGCAAACTGACAGAGAATGAGCAGAGTTTCAGAGATCTGTGACAAATAGTGGTCCAATTTATATGTCTCATCTATCTATGCATGTACATATATCTAACATAGGGTAGCTTCTATATAAAATATATGAAAAGCATTTACAACTCAATAAATAAAAAGACCAAGTTAAAAACCATAGGCAAAAGATTTGGATGGAGACTTTACAAAAGAAGATATGCAGAAGACCAATAAGCTTATTAGAAACTGCGCAACATCTTTAGTCATCAGAAAAATGCAAAACCCACAAATGAGCTACAGCTACACATCCATTAGGATGGCTAAAATCTTAAAAGAGTAAATTAAATCTAGAATGTGTAGCAACTGAAATGTTCATACATTGCTGATGGTAATCCAAATGATATGACTGTTTTGGAAAAGTCTGGCAGTTTCTTAAAATTTAAACATACTCCTAATATGTGATGTCTATCTCCATATTCTGTTTGGAACAGAGGTTCCCTGAGACATGATCTTGTCATGATAGATTACAGATAAATATCCTCCCTCCCCCAAACAGTGGAAACATATGCTATCTTTTGAGGCCTTAGCTAAAATTGGTGCATTGAAATTTCCATCTTCATTTTATTGGCCTAGACCAAGTCAACTTTAATAGGTTATCTTATAAGTTGTACTTCAAAGTCACATGGAAAACACTGTAGATATTAATTTAAATCCAGGGGCAATGTGAAAAATTATATTTATTGCAGACAATATATTGTGACATTAACAACTTTTACCATGACTATTTAGTGAAGGAACAGGAGATAAGATGGTATAGTTTTGATTAATGGATATGAGACCAGAAAAGAAAAGAAAAAGAAGAAAGAAAAATTTGGGTTAGACCTGAAAAGGGGCTATATGTACTTACCCAAGGACAACAAGCTGGTCTGAACATTTTTTAAGAGCAGGAGAAGAAATGTTTCCCAACTCGATTTTCAGCAGTTTCAGTGTCCAGACATAAAGGGACTTTATGAAAATGTAGAATCTAAAGCTCATCCTTTTCCCAATTTCCCTGGAATAATCACTAACCTTTACAAATATCTACAGTTTATAAAATATTTTCTTGTATGTCATCTGACTTATTCCTTTAAGAAGCTTAAAAAGTAGCATTTATTACTGAAACTGTTTTATAGATGAGCAAATAAAGGATCAGAGAAGTAAAGTGACTTGTCTAATTTCACATAGCCATGAAAGAAAATCAAGGCTAGGAGTCAAATATGTATCTTCTAATGCTAGTCACACAGATTTATATTACTTGACAGTTATTAATCCAGATTTGAACACATAGAAAGTGTTTAACATACTTCCATAATTAAATTTGTACAGACGAGCAAATACTTCTTCGGTTCAGCAAGAAGAGAATAATTCACAAGTCTGTAGGAATTGTTTCCTTTCAAATTCTACCCTTTTTGAATATGCAGAAAAAATTACTTTTCTTCAATTTTGCCCATGTATGATCAGTTCTTAGTTTGAGACAATCTCTTTTTTTTCATGCTGCAACTAAAGCAGGTAGCATTATTATCCCCATTTTATAGACAAGAAGATAGATGACCTATAAGGGCTTGCCCAGGGTCATAGCAGCAATACTAGTGGCTAAAATAAAAGCTTATTCAGACCTGTTTATTTTAATCTATTTTTAAAAATAAATTGCATTCTATTTGTTTGTGATTATTCAGAATATAGCCTCATATGTGTAATTTCTTCCTCAACTCTAGAGATGTGATTACATTAAGTTACCATTTAATTGCAGTAATCTTAATGTCCTCGTTAAAATTGTGTTAAATTCTAGTCAAAATATCCCAGTGTTTTCTATCAGTTCTTAGGCTGCTGAATTTCCATGGGACTTGCCATAAACATTTAATTAAGAGGCAATTGTTCCAGTGTATGTTAATTCTGGCTTTCTTAAGTGTTTTTAGTATAGATTCTCTATTGAATTCCCTCTACCTCTTTTTTTTAAAGTGCTAAATTGTTTCGCCTTTATTATCTCGCTTTAGTGCATGTGTGAAATATAAGAATCATGTTTTTTCCTCTAATCTAGAATACTCTAATAACCAATACTGACTCGATTAAATTAACTTATACTAAATATTCACAATATTTACAACCAATTTTTGGTTTACAACCTAAATTTCTATTGGCGCCTCCACTGGGAAATGGTGCCACTTGTAGCAATAGAAACAGGGACAAAGCAAGGAGACCTTTCATTCCTAAAATGCCCCCCTTTTCTGCTGCTTGTAACCAGAGAATCATTCCAATGCTCCAATATGGAATTCCTTAAAATTGGTGCCGCATAGAGAAAAGAAAGGGTTTGAAGGGCAACTGTGGGGAAGCACACGGACTGTGACCTCCATTTTAGTATCTAATGTACATAATTAAGCTCTGAGAAGAATGCCACCGAGGAGTGTGGTCACTTTTAAAATCCATAATTTAAGGATGTAAAAATATACCTTAAAAATTTCCTGAAATAGGTAAAGAGAAGAGTAGCAAAACTCACTTTGTGTAGAGATGTGATGACGGAACAGAAAATCATTTTGTACACTTTACAGACAATTTTGCTTACACAAATTGGGTCTCATAAAATAAGCAGAAATTCAGTGAAACTCTTAAATAATGATTTTATTTGTAATAAAAGTGAGAAAATATGTTTCCAGCAATAAAAACGACTCAGGCAAAAATTAGAGTAAAACTCCATGATAAATGCTCTGTAGCTATTAAAATATTTTGTTCAAAAATGCTATCTTGTGTACTCAGAGGGTGTAAAAGTGAATATTTAGTATAAACTAATTTAATCGAGTCAGTATCGGGTAGTAGGGTATTCTAGATTGGAGGAAAAAACATGATTCTTATATTTCACACATGTACTAAAGCGGGAATTTAATTTAAAGGGCTGAGAAAGGAGGAGGCAGAACTGGAACCTGTGGATGGAAGCCACATAGATAATAATTTTGCTCTATATAAGAAAGAGCTTAAAGATGAGTTATGTGATTCTGCAGCTAGAGCTATCGTTTACCAAACACATGCTACATGCCATTCCAGGCAGTTCCACATTCTTTACATATATTAACTTACGGAATCCTTACAACAGCCATCTGAGTTCAGTGCATGCTCTATTATTTCTGTTTGCTAGGTGAGAAAACTAAGCATAGAAAGGTTTCAAGCTCACGTATCCTTTATGTGGTAGAAACTGGATTGGAACCCAGATAATACATGGCTTCAAAAGCTGTTCCCTCAACACCTGGTTAGAGTAGAATAAGAGTTACTTATTCTTGAACTATTCAGGCAGTAATTGAAAACTCCAGAATGACTACCATCATTAAATCAACAAATTACAAGTGCTGGTGAGGATGTGAAGAAAAGGGAACCCTAGTACACTGTTGGTGGGAATGCAGACTGGTGCGGCCACTGTGGAAAACAGCATGGGGTTTCCTAAAAAAATTAAAAATGGATCTGCATTATGACACAGTGATTCCACTTCTGGGTATATATCTGAACGAACTCAAAACACTAATTTGAAAGAATATATGTACCCCTATGTTCCTTGCAGCATTATTTACAATAGACAAGCTATGGAAGCAACCCGGGTATCCACCAGCAGATGAGTGGATAAAAACGCTGTGGTACACACACACACACACACACACACACACACACACACACACTGGGATGTTACCTGGCCGTGAAATAGAACAAAATGTTAACATTTGAAACAGTATAGATGGGCCTAGAGGGTATTATGCTAATAGATTAAATTAGAGAAAGACAAATGCCACATGATTTCACTTATATGTGGAACCTAAGGAACAATATAAATGAAAAACAACAACAACAAAAAAACAAGAAACATCTTCATAGACACAGAGAACAGACTGATGGTTGCCAAATGGGAGGGGAATTGGGGGACTTGGTAAAAAGAAAGGGGAAGGGATTGAGAAGTTCAAATTGGCAGTTACCAAATAGTCATCAGGATATAAAGTACAGCATAGGAAATATAGTAAATAATATTGTAATAATTATGCATGGTGCCAGGTGGGTACTGGAAATATCAGGGAAAATTTTTTGTAAAGTAAATGATTGTCTAACCACTATGCTGTATATCTGCAACTTATACAAAATAATACTGAATGTAAACTGTAATCGAAAGAATAAAAAGAAAATAATTTAAAAAAGAAAGAAATTGAAAACCCACTTGCTAAGCATGTTTCAGAAGGAAACTCAACCACATGTAATAGAAAATTAGACATCAAGCTTGAATTTCTAATTCTATAAAACTTCTATAATATGATTTTTTTTTTTTTGAGGAAAGAAATTAATGAGTCTTCATGCTGTCAAATATCATGGGACTTAGCTTTCACTTCTGGATCCTTCACTGTGTTTCAAATAGAGCTACTAGGTCTGTCCAGAAAAAGTCCAGCCATTGTTATTATAACAAGAACAGATTGTGTGACATCGATGTAACCTGGCATCCAAGGAGAGTGGACTGGAATGCACATGTGTGAACAAAGATGATTTCACTGTACTAGTCAATGGGGTAGGTAAATGCCCTTGAATGTGCATGTATACTGTGTACCTGTTACACTCAAAATGACTAAGGGAGTAGAGTAACAAATCTGCATCAAATTTTGCATTAAACTTGAACATTCCTCCATGGAAACTACTTGGATGATTCAGAAGGTTGCAGCTAGGGGCAACTGGTGATTGGCAACTTCATCAGGATAATGTGCCTGCTCATGCATCATGTCTATGCAGAGTTTTTTGGTGAAATATCAAATCACCCAGGTGACTCAGCCCACCTACAGCCCAGATTCAGTGCCCTGCGACTTCTGCCTTTTCCCAAAACTAAAATCACTTTTAAAAGGAAGAGATTTAGACCATTGATGAGATTCAGGAAAATGTGATGGTGATTGGGAGAATTGTGTGAGGTTCCAAGTTGCCTACTTTGAAGGAGACTGAGGTATCATTGTCCTATGTACAATTTTTTTAAATCTTCTTCAGTAAATGTCTCTATTTTTCATATTGCATGACTGGATACCTTCTGGACAGACCTTGTATACACAGCATAAGTCAACAATACACACTTGCTAAATTGAATAAGCTTCACTAAATTCCCTCAGCTACCAACTTATCTTCTACAGTATATAACTACTTTCCTATAGTCTGATGAGCTCACTTTCCCTTTCTCTGCACCATTCAAGGCTAACCTTTTCATGTATTTCAGTCACTTTCCTCATTTATGCATAACTATAACCACATCTTATATTGCCTCATTCTCATTTCCTTCCTTCCTTCCTTCCTTCCTTCCTTCCTTCCTTCCTTCCTTCCTTCCTCCTTCTTTCCTCCCTCCCTCCATTTCTCCCTCCCCCCTCCCACCTTTGCTTCCTTCTCTCTCCTCACCTTTTCTTACCTTGCTTCACCTCATCTATCTCTTTCTCTTACCTTCCTCTCTTCTATCTTCTCTTACCCTCCTTTCTTTGCATAATGAAATATTCATAAATGAAATATTTTGACCACAAAAAATAATGAAGTATTGCTACATGTGACAACATGGATGGACTTTGAAAACAGTATTATTGTTGAAAAAATAGTCACACACAAAAGACCAATGATTCTATTTATTAGAACTGTTCAAAATAGGCATATCTAAACAGACATTAGATTAATGGTTGCCTGGGGATTAGATGGGGCTGGGAAGGTGATGGTTTGGGCAGGGAATGGGGAGTGATTGCTAATGAGTAGAGAGTTTCTTTTGGGGTAATAGAAATGTCTACCAAAAATTACACAGCCCTGCCAAGTCCTTGATTTTAGACCAATGAGATACAAGTTGTACTTCTAACATTCAGAACTGTAAGGTACAAAAATATATTTTAAGTCACTAAGTTTTTGTTAATTTGTCATAGCAGCAGTAGAAAACTAATACTAAAGGGTATGACAGCATAGCTTCTATCTGTGGAAGTTTGTATTTTGACGTAAAGATCACTGACTCGTTCATTTATCCATTTCACTAAACAAATATTTCTTGAGTACTTTTTAGGCACAGTTCCAGAAATTGAGATATAGCTGCAAGTCATACAAGATTCCCGTCCTCTGAGAGCTCATGGATAGTTTGTGACAGACGATAATTATAGAAACATTTAATTCAGTAGAAAATTAAAAATCAGGACAAATATATTATTCATTTCAGGAGAACTTATTGAATCCCAATATTTGCAGACCTTGTGCAAGTTGTAGGGCATAACTGATAGTCATTAAAAGTAGAAAAGCAAAGTTCTTCAAAGCAGAGACCCTGAAGCATTACAGTCCGGTTTCCATTCCCATTTTCTCTGTTTATTAGCTTGTGATGCTGGAGGTCTGAGAAATAGATAACCATAGTCTCTAAATCATAGAGCTATTGTGAGGATTAAATGAGTTATAATATTTAGAAAGCACTTGGTGTAGTGGCTAGCTCATCATACATGCAATATAATTATTTGATAAATTAAAGAAAAGAGTAATAAAATCAACTTGTCTCATCTTCAAAGAATTCACAGTCTAGGGTGGAGAGATGTACAAATGTAGAAAAGTTATATAGAGTGTGAAAAATATTAGATGCTAACATTCATGTTAATTGGGGTCTAAAGTAATGAGAATTATGAAAACTGTTTTTTTTTTTTATATACACATAGAAATCTCACACTTTTATTCTTGGAAAACTAACTCTTTTTTTTTTTTTCAATGGTTTAAACCACTCTGAAAAAGAAGCTGACTCGGCATCTCCCAAGCAACAGAGGCAGGCAAGATCATGACACGAGTTCTTTGTCATTCTCCACATGGTCCCCTATATAAGAAATGAAAAAAAGACAATTCATTTTTCATAGCACCTTCATGTACTCTTTGCGTGGGCTGGATTCTCCGATGTTTTATTTCAGGCCATTTCCAGCTTTTCTCTAAGATCAATATTTCAAACTAACAATAGATTCTGGATGTGTGTGCAGGTTTGTGTGTGTGGTGAGCAGTGATTTTTGTGTTCCATTTCTAAGTTCTATACTGCTGATAGAACCGTACAAAAACGGGAGAGGCATGTCTACAGAATTCTAAAAACAGCAGGTGATCAATAGCATATTAATTTTTAAAGGATGAAAATACATTAAGGAAGAAAAAGAAAAAGATGTTAGAAGGACAGGGAAGGAAAACTATGTCCAAGTGATGGGCCCTTGAAATGCCCAGTAGCTGAATAAGAATTTTCAGAGCCTGCTAATTATTTTTATTCTTCTTTTGAAAAAGCAAACTATAAAAATGCCAATCAAGGTACAAATATAAAATGTTTATAGTCAAGGAACTTGTTTTCCTTAGACTGGTACTATCTCAGCAAAACAACACTTTTCCATTTAACTACTTTTTGTCCATCTCTCCCGCAGGGAGGACACAAAGTACCACTGCAGTGAGGGAAGTGGGCTAGACGTGTTATCATAGCGATGACAATCCAGTGAATCCTTCTGACTGTCCTCCTGGGAATGCGCTGAAAAGAAAAGGGAAAGGGAGAGCAGCTATTTTGGAACTATCAGGAAAAAACAATATAGTAGAATTGTAAGCAAGCATTTAGACTCTCAGTATTAAGAAACTCGGGGGTTCAGTTCAGACCCCTAGTGTGGTTTAGTGTGATCTCGCCCCTCGCCAGCATTTAAGAGCTAGGCAAGGCTTTCTTTTAGTATCACACATTCACAATCATCATTTACAACTCCTCCCATTCATCCTCCACTCCAGCCATCTCTGCCTCTCTGTGCAGCATTCCTTCATGACCTCATACATTTCTTTCTCTTGAAATGCCTTTTGTATGTCTTCTGCTACCACTAGTGTCCTATCTGCCCAACCCAAACTCTGATTAAAACCAGGGATGCCTTTAAATTCCAGAAGAGACTGATGTTATCACACAAAACTATTCTCAGTTCTGCATTATGCAAGCAGCTGCTTCCTCCACCACTGTAAATATCTTGGATAAGAAGCCTCTTTTTCTCCCAGTGTTCCAAGCCGGTAGACGGTGACATCAGGTGGCACTTGTATAGCACCTTACCGAGCTGCTTCATATGTATTACCTTGGTGTTATTCTCATTACAGATTTTGGAAACGTATTATTGTCATTCCTTTTTAAAATCTTCTCTGAGATAATCACTGACAGGCACTGGAAATATGAAGATAACACCTACTGTTCAATAGTTAAAAGTTCAGAGGGGATGATAAGCACAAATATTTACAAAACTATGTGATCATACAAAGAGAACCCTGGAGAGTATGAGGTTGGAGGTGACAGGTGAGTGATTTTAGAAGATTCATCAAGAAAGACTGCCTAAACCACTTAGGGTTTTTGTTTTTTTTGGGTTTTTTTGTTTTTGTTTGTTTGTTTACTGTACCAGAGGAGCAAAGTTGTATATTTAACCTTGTTTTAAACCTAGACAGGGCTGATTAAGAAACTAACCTAGAAAACAACAATGTAACTTTTTACTCTAAACCCGGAATTTGTGTATAGGTTAACAATTTCACTTTCTCTAAATAGAAAACTTAATTAGAAGCATACTAGAATGAATGTATACAGTTTATCAATAAATGTTTTTATTTCTCACATTGTTGAAAAAAAAGCAAAGGACTCTAGAGGGCGCCAATGGGCTAATTTGAGAGTGGGCAGCTTTGTGGTTATTTTATCTTTGCTTAGAATTAGCTACTGTAAAGGATTATGTGGACACTAAAACTGGTGAGAACAAAAAATACCCTTTGACTATTCTCTAGAATTGTAACCACCAGTAAATAGATATGACCCATTTCAGTATAATGCCATTTCTGATGGAATCATCAACAGAGTTCCATAGCTGGAATTACCTTTAAGACCTTACAGACATCTCTGTTAATTTCTTGTCTTAAATACCTCCTGAGCACTATTGATGAACAACACACTGTGATCTTTGAGAGAATTTAAGTCTAGTAAATGTCTTCATTTTTCACTGAAGCCCAGCAAGAAAATGTGATTGCCCAAAGTTCCTCAAATTGTTAGTTACAGAGTGAAGATTAGGACTGACATATTCTGAAGTCTTCCCTGCTCAGTTTCCTTTTCTCTAATCCAGTTTTGACTCTAAGCTCCATGGAGCTTACTTTAATGAACCTTTACCTAGAGCCTTATACATGCCATCCATGTGTTCTGATGGATGCTGAGATGAATTACAGAATCTAACCTAGTGAGGACAAAGACCTACACAAACGTTATTGTGAAGCAGTGTGTAGCGAGATGGAGGTACTACCTTCTGAGGAACACAGGGTGCTAGAGGTACACAAATGGACACCTGTTCAGACCTGACTATCTTGTGGGTATTTAGAGAAGCTTTTCTGCATGAAGTGATTTCCAAGATGATGGAAAAATTAGTGAAACTTATCTAGAGGGAGAAGGTGGGGAGGTTGTGGAGGAAGGGTGACAAAGTGGAGAGCCACTCCTCTCCTGAGTAGAGTAAGACTGTGCCTTTGAGCAATACAGTTCCTGGACTCCTAGTCAGGAGACTTGAGTTTTGCCTCTAAGAGACTTATGTTATCTTAAGCAAGTGCCAATGTAAGAAACATTCTAACCTGTAGAGAATTTCTGTGAGTTTATTTGAGCTGGGAAGAAAAATTTCAACGGATTGAAAAATACTCTGGAGAATGACAGTTTAGCTCCTTATTTTACACATTACAATCAAAGGTGGGGACATATGGACATTACAGGAAATCCACTGGTGATAGATTAGGGAGGTGGGAAAAAGCAAAGTGAGGGACCTCTGGGATTGGATAAAAGGTAAAATGATAGACACATACTTCTTTTACTTAGGTGGGTAAAGGGTAAACAGTCAACAATTAACATGATAACAATAACAATGAGGAGATTTGTGGTCTCAGCTCTGGTGTGGTGGTTTTGCCCAAGGGGCTTGGAAAGTTACCTTGATATTCCAAAGGCATGTTTTTATAGATACAAAAGACAATAGGCTCAGTTAAGTTTTAACTTAAGTCTCAAATAAAGACTGACCTTTGTTAGAGAAAAATACCAGCGTAGGTCATGACTACCTGCCATGACCTGCTTTTAGTTAGAAAGTTTTTAATTTCAGACCATCCTTTGTGGTTACTTTAGGTCTCTGAGTGTGTATGGCTGCCACACAGCTCTCCCCTGAGCTTGTCAGGTTAATATGTGACCCCTTTTCTTCCACACAAGTAAGGCACCCAGCAGTGCGTTTTCTCAGCTGAAAGTCATGAGTTGCTTAAATATACAATCAAGATTAGCTAGTCAAGATCATTTTATACCTATATTTATGAGTCTTTAAGCTTGGGGAGGCTCATGTTATGCTTTTAGATACAATATTTTATTACTTGCTTATTCTCTCCACCCCCATCTCCATGTTGTAGATGTTTTGATCTAGGTGAGAGTGGCTGAGACAACTGGGATTCCCTTCCCCATCAGCTCCCAGGTGTAGGATTGTAGAGGGAATCAAGGCTGATACCAAAGATGAAATGCTAATTGCCCTGACTTATGATGTAAATGCTTCTCTCCCACCTCTGTAAGCCCTTTTCGTGCCAGATCTATACTATGCCTCCCAATACCCTCCCCCACTTAGCCCAGCATAAAAGGAATGCGGGGCTATTGTTCTGGGCTCAGAATTTGGAGTTTGTCTCCTCTGGGCCCATGCACGTAAATAAAGATCGTGCTCCTAACCCCTCAGTGTCTGGTCGTTTCATTTTTCCGTAACAGGATAAGGGATCTATCCTCTGTACAACCGACCAAGAATACTGCAGTCCTGATTGTCCCTCCCCTGGTTGCTTTTAGGGTTGAGGGGCAAGCGGAGGAGACCAGAGCTACCATTTACACCTCGTAGTGTAGAGGTATAACGCTATTGGAGGCAGGCCACTGTCCCCTTCCACAGCTGAGGTTCTGACCAAGGTAAGAAGCAGGTTTTAAGAACTGGTAACCCACGTGATGCCTGAGGGCATAGGCTTTACTTGAAAAAAGGTAGGGGGAAGTTCATGCTTAAGCCAAGAGAAGAAGGCGTCTGGAAGGCTGTGCAATCAGAGCAGGAAGAGTTGAGAGCATTTTCCATGCCACTCACACATTTATGAGCAAAGGGAGGAAGTCTTATTTGCCTCAAGGGATCTAAGCACAATCTTTGACCCCAGACTGGCTGAAAAATAATTTACTCCGACCCAGGGGTTAGTCCAAGAAAGCCTGGCTTAAAAAACAAGCAAACAAACAACAACAGAACTCCCCCCAGCATTAGATTGCTGGTCGTCCAGCAGGACGCGGGCGTGCCCAAAGCGGTGTCTTCTCAGGGACAACCAGAGAGGGAACTTCTGTGCCCCCTGGCTGAATGCAGACAAAAGTGTAAACTCCCTGAGCTGCGAAAGCCACTTCCACATCACACAGAGATCTAATGGTAGAGGATAAAATTCTTATTGCCTCTGGTAGCTTAAGCACAACCTAGTTGCATAAGCATAAATGGCTCATGCTGACTCCAGGGTGACCTCCTAGGAAGCCACCAGACAGCTATTCAAACCTACACAAAAAGACAAAGAAATCCAGAAAGCTAATGATAAAAAACATTATAATTACATATTTATTTTCCTTTCCTCTCTTAACTGATTTAAAAAGCAATTACATAAAACAATAATAACTTAAAAATTAGTTATATTGTTGGGCCTTTAACATATAGAAATGTTAATACTTTTTACAATAACAGCACAAAAGGGAGGAAGCTATAATGGAGTAAGGAAATAACACCAGATGGTAACTCAAATTCACATGAGTAAACAAAGAGAACCACAAATGATTTATAAGAAGGATAATATTTTTTAAAAAAAGAACCTATAAATGGTACTGAGCCTTTTTTTTGTTCTCTTTACCATTTTAAAGTGCAGAATTATAAAAAGTAATAATTATGACAACATGTTTTGGGGGATTTTTAAAATGTAGGCTTAATGTCTATAACAATAGTGTTACGGAAAAATGAAAGGACCAGACACTGAGGGGTTAGGAGCACGATCTTTATTTACGTGCACGATCTTTATTTACGTGCACGGGCCCAGAGGAGACAAACTCCAAATTCTGAGCCCAGAACAATAGCCCCGCACTCCTTTTATGTTGGACCAAATGGGGAGGGTCTCGGGAGGTGTGGTATAGATTTGGCGCGAAGGGGCTTACAGAGGTGGGAGATAAGCATTTACAGCATTAGTCAGGGCAAATGGTGTCTCGACATCTACAGCATTAGTCAGGGCAAATAGCATTTCATCTTTGGTATCAGCCTTGATTCCCTCTACAATAGTAGCACAGAAAAAGGAAAGAGAACAGAGCTGTCAAGGAGTACTGTTTCCATGTCTTATCAGAGTTAAGATAGTATGAACTTGAAGTAGATTCTGATGTTATGATATATAGTAAGTCCTAGAGCAAATAGTAAAAAAAAAAAAAAAAAAAACCTAATAAAATTAGCTAAATTCTATTAAAAATTTAAATAGTATTCTAGAGAATATTTATTCAGTGCGAAGGAGGAACTGAATCACAAAATAGTCATGAGTCATATTGAAAACAAAAAACACAATGGCAGGTGTAAATTCAAACATATCAATGACAGTGTTTAATATGAATGGCTTAAACAACCCCATAAAATGACAGATGGTCAAACTGGATTTAAAAATTCTAATTATATGCTATTTACAGGAGACACACTTTGAATTCAGTTATGGACAGCTGAAAGTAAAATGGTAGTAAAGTACACTAGGTAGACAGCAAGTATAAGAGAGTTGAAGGGGTTGCACAAATATCAACAGCTTGGGCCTCTTTGATCCCTTTGCTAATTTATTTTCCTCTCAGCTATTTGATCCTTGTGCATCAGTGCTCTATTTCTGTGACATTTCTAAGGAAACTCTTCTAACCCAGGATTCTAAGTCAAGGTCATTGAGAGCCACTCTCAGAGTCCTTCAGGATATTAATTATAAATTGTAGTTAAATGGATCATTGTATAACTCATTTGTGATGTCTCTCTTACCTGGTGCAACAGACCCCGATAAAAGAAGGGTCTGGGCTGACCTTGTTTCTTTTTATGTCTCCAGCATTCCCCATAGAGTCTGGTGTATACCAGATGAGTTTATTAAAACACGTAAATAAACAAATATGGAAAGACCCCAGGAGCTTACAGCAAATTGACCTCTACTGGAGCAGTGGCTCCATTTGACTCCCACTCCCATTGGTCACCAAGTGAACAAGTAGGAGTTCCCCACAGCCACTGTTTGTAAAAAGCTCATCAGTTGAATAGTGGCAGTAGGATTAATGGAGACACTGGAAACATACAGATTCCTAGGCCTGTTCTACGAAATTACTCCAGTAAGTAAGGATAAGTCAAAGTATCTGCATTTTAAACACCTGATATGATTTTTAAAACACTTCCCTACATTGCATATGCTCATATTATCATATATAGTTAAATAAATATTTACTAAGTCTTGACTAAAGAATGAGTACTGGGCAGACAGAAAATGGTATGGGGCGGGGGGGATACATTCGAGCCAAGGTCACCAAATGCAAAGGTACAGCATCAGGAACTAATTTGGCAGATTTGGTGAACTGGAATATGTAGCAGAAGTTGTACTGGGCCACGAAGATGATGTGGGTCATGAAGTAAGCCTGCAGAATTAGATATTCCAGGCCACTCACACTTGGCATGCCCTGAGGAGATGTTTAAATTTCAACTTACAGATTTCATATAAGAGAACAAAAGAATTATAGTCTGATAAGCACAAGGCAGAAGGACTGGTTTTTAACCCTCCCTGTTGATGCACGTGGCCAGGAAGAACTCTAATAAAGAACAACCCAGGCAACTTGCACGATTCCGAGGCTCACGTTGCGAGGAGAGAGTGTGAACCCGTTTGAATGCCTCATTTCACAGTGTAGAAAACTTTCCCAAGAGGTAACTTTCCCAGGGTTGAACAACAGTTGTTTTGGCAGAGCGGGGATCAAACCCAAGTCTCTTAGCTCCTGGTCCGGTGCTTTGAGTTACATGTGAATTCTTACGAGTAATATTTTGTATTTATGTCTTAACTAACAAAACATTTGAGTAGTAAATGTTCTTGGTTAGGTGCTATTCAAATTGTCTCATTTAATTTTAATTTATGTGTTTTTCCAAATTACTTTTACCTTATGACACTACTTTAATATTTTTTCTTCCTTTAGATTTATACTTGCAAGTCTGTTCCTCAAAAAAAATATTTCTCATTACATTGAAATAAAATAAAAACTTGCTGAGACTAGATATATATGTGACCTAAATAAAATACATAATCTAATATGTATGTGTGTATGTGTATGTGTACATATTACTAATAAATGCCCAGATAACTCTAAGCAATAATATATCATGTACAAATTAGTGTCTGAGTTAATGTTGTGTGGCTAGAGCTAGAAAAATGGAGTCTATTTTATTACATAATAAAATGTTTTTAATTGTTGGAGTAGAACAGCTTTATTACATACCATAACTTTTGGAAACAACACCAACCTTTTCAGTGACCAAAAAATGATATTAGTCATAGCAAGACTGAAAGTAAACTAAAGAATAACACTCCTGAAAGTGTCAAAGGAAGTGAAATAAAGCGACGCAACTATGGCTTTGAATACAAAAATGGAACATAATTAAGGAGCAGATTTACAGCAGAACTTACACACACTCAGCTTTTTGAAGTCAGTTGTTTATATCAAACGCTTTGAAGTGTTAGCTTGTATTTTTTTCTTTTAATTCATAATGAGGGCTTCTATAAAATTACCTAAACAAATTTCAGCAAAATAAAGCCAGGTTCTTTCTCCCTCTTTGTCTTGGTGCTTCAATTAAAGACACTTTTTTTTTTTTTTTTTTACTGTGTATATGCCTTTCATTGGATTTAAAATCAAAGATAACTACATACAGGAAGGTTTCTATGTTAACATGTTATTTTAAAATAAATGTTTACATATATTTTAAATATATATATTTATATATAAAGCATGATGAGAGCCATTTTCTGCAAGGAATGGTACATAATAATAATTTGCATGAAAGTTTACAGTTATGATCACCAATGCACTTTCAAAAATATTGTTACCCATATATTTTATGTTTAATTCTCCTTTTCCAGGGATATTTAGATGTTGCCATTCATTCATTTATTCAAGAAGTATTTATTGAATACCTCTATGAGCCAGGTATCACTATTCTATTTTGTTCCTTTACAGTCAAATTAGATAATTGTGAATATGTTCAAAAAGTTAAAAGTGTACCTTAAGTAGAATTTAATAAATGGGTATTGAAGAGATCATATTGAAAATCTGAGCTTCTCCTCTTTTTTGTTTGTGAGATAAGAAAACTGTCTAGTAGGAAGTTATCTTGCTCAAAATAAAAAAAGCGCATGCAGTAGTATATTGGTTTTGCTGATAATTACTACTAGGTGAATAACACACAGATTTAGCACAGAAAAAAAAATACAACCATAATGTTTCACTTTTTGTTTGTGAATTCCACCATCTCTCTGTCTGAATGATTATGAGTCCTAATCAATAAAGTCTTATCTATGAAGGAGTCATAACCTCAGGAATTATCAATTAATTACTTTGGTTTGTTGAGTAAAAATATAAGCGAAAAGTCTTAGACTGGGAAATGGCTACAGATATAGGAAAAGTCTAGCCTAGAGGGAGGAAGTGCTTGGTGACAATAACCATAAACTTCAAAACTCTTTCTGCTCAACACTTAAATGCATTACCCATGTTCTTCACAGTTGGATCAGTAAAAAGCTTTTTGAGAGCGGAGTGTGGGCTTCAAATAGTGGAAGGTGGGAGAACTCAGGTGGGAAACAGAAAGCAGAGAATGTAAAGACTTCTTGCCTTCAGGCATGTTGGTGAGAAACCCCTGAAACAATCTTCAGTCAGAGTGAAACTCAGTAGCAAGAATTTACACCCAAGTTTCTTCTGGTGGAAGGTGTGTAATTGACCTGGAAAGCTGAAAGGGAATTTGGGGAATGGAATTTCTATGGTTCCTGCTGAGTGACAATGACGCATTAGAGAAAGTAAATGAAAAACTGTGGGTGATTATCTTTAGCTACAAACAAAGGGTGAAAACCAGAGGGCCTCTTAAACAACATAAAATACACTTTTATCTACTAAAGTCCAGAAAAAGCTAAGGACCATGTTAGAGAATTAATTATAAGAGTGAGAGAATTACAAGAGGGTTGAATATGTAGTCCCACCAAGTTTACTGTGCCGAGGTCACAGCCCCGGATAAAAAGATAAGCTACTCTGAGATTTAGGAGGAGGTTATAAGGGTTGATGACCTTGAAAATCTTTAAACTCCACATCACCCTAAACTCTGCAGAAGCGTCCGTTACTCACCATTGGAGGCTAGTGTTTCCTAGCTTCCCCTTGCATGAGGAAAACGGCAATCCCTTCACCTTGAAAATTAGCATGTGCTCCCCTGCTGACGACAACACTACAAGACTGGGGTTATGGCACCACAAAACCAAGTACAGTAGAGTGCTGGGTCTATAAAAGGAGGAAAAAAAAATATGTCGAAGGAGTTGCAGAGCTTTGTTAATTTATCCTAACAGGATTCAGGAGTGGAGAATTGTATTCTGAGAGTATGGGGGTGGAATAAAAATTTGGATTAGAGAGAGCTATAAAAAATTGCTCATGAGAGCAATTTTCCATGATATATGATTTAAAACACTGAGTAAAACCTGGGAAGGTGATATTTATCCATTGTTAGGATGGCTTTTAGAGGTGTAGAGAAAGTGATGGCCCAAAGAAGAGAAACAGAAGTTCCACAGCTGTTACATCAGGTGACAAGAAAAGAGATCAAAAGGTGAAGAGAAGTGAGTGAGTAAGAACAGATGTAACCTACAAGTGTTCTATGACCTTTGGGAACACCTACAGGCACCCTGCTTCCTAAAACAAATGCACGAGTGAGAGGGACACTTGTGACTTCTGAGCAAAACTCAGAAGTCAGGTGGCTGTCCACTGTAGGCCAGGGCTAATAGTAGGACTTGGTAGAACTGGAATCTTCAATGAGAATGACAATGACAGAATCCTGAAATAATAGAGGCTCAGTGGGTTTAACTAAGAGAAGCAAAGTGAGTATGATTTTATAATGGTTGCTAAGGTTGTAGAGGCAGCTGGAGGTGTGGGGATACTGACTATAGGAGAGAGAGGAAGATGGCTCACAGAACACAGCACCCCTAGGAGCAAGGTGGGCTGAAAGTTGAAAGAGCTATGCTCCAATTATGTAATCAAAATAAATCAAGAATAAATGATCAGGGGGCTGAGGGTAGGTTAACCAATAATGTCATAAATCCTTGCTTAGTTTTTTGGATTTGAACTAGTTTTCAGACTTGGGTGTCCCTGACTGCAGAAGAGGCACGGTCTCTTTTATATGTACCTGGTAATGACCTCCCTTTCATTCATTGTTAGGGCTATTGATATATGATGAGAACAGGGAATAATATATTTGGCATCCAGGTAATCCAGTGAGACATCTTTTGGGAACTTCTTGCACAGTTTTATTCCAGGGTAGCAACTGAGAAGCAAATGGTAACCAGGAGTTAAGACTCCTCAAGGATGAAGAGTCTCTGAGCCACATAAGTCACCAGCAGAGAGATAAAGTGAGGGTGAAAGACGCTTAGCATGAATGATAGAGGGAGGAGATGATGTAGCAGTTGCAGCCTCAGACAAGCTGTAGTACAGTGTGTCTCACTAATGTTCCCCTTAAGCATTTCTTTAGAGAAAGAGGCAAACCTGAATCCTGGAAAAAATATGTTCCCACAATTTTTTATATAAAGTGTGTTCAAATGGCACGAGGGCTAGCATGGGGGTGTGGTGTTGTGCCACTCGGATCTCCCCTTCAGGACAGTGACATTCATTTCCCCTTGCTGCATTGAGTAATGGGACTCCTAGTTTTTCGCTGAGTCTTTTTGCGTGCACTGATCTTAGCTGAGTGGAGCTGCTTTGCCCAATGGCCTTTGTTTCCAAAAGCAGCCTACACCCAGTCACTGGTTGACATCGCAGTGGGTGTAAAGTCCTGGTCACTTTTGCTCAAGGCCGGACAAACCTGAAGGGCTAGGCCAGCCCCAGAGTTCTTCATGGGGTCAGCTGAGACCTTATTTGTAACATCATTGGAGTTTAGCGCCTCCCGCTGTTCACTCCTCCTAATGTCACTCTCCAAAGATGTTGATCCCAAGGATTCACCCCAATCAACTTCCTACATGCTAACCTCTCTCGATCTGTTTCCTGAAGAACCGATTTTGCATACGTCAATGCTACAAAATAGGTTATAATATACAGTATTCATTTATGATTATAATAAATATATGTGAAACTCACCCACATCTGTAAATGACCTAAAACTTTCCTGTGGCCAATAATACTGTTGGTTTCACTCACCATCTCTCCAGGAGTAGTTGCTAAACACATATTTTTGTTTTCCTTTCTTTTTAAATTTGTATCTTCAGTTAGAATTGTCGTGAAATATTATATTAGTTTCAGTTGTACAGACCTGAGATTAGATATTTATATAACTTACGAAGTGATCACCCTAACAAATCTAGTACCATCTGACACTGTACATTATTATTACTCTATTCCCTGTGCTGTACGTTATTTCCCCATGACTGTTTTTTAACTACCAATTTTCACTTCTTCATCCTTTTACCTTTTTCACCTATCTTCCCAACCCCCCTCCCACCTGGCAACCATCAAAATGTTCTCTGTATCTCACTCTGTTTCTGTTCTACTTGTTTGTTTTGTTTTTTAGACTCTACCTATAAGCAAAGTCACCAGCTTGTGCTATTCACTGTCTGACTTATCTCACTCAGCACAAAGCCCTCCAGGTCCATCCCTGTCCTTGCAGATGGCAAGATCTCATTCTTTGTAATGGCTGAATCCTATTTCTTTTTATATGTGCGCCACTTAGTTTTTTATTCATTCGACTACTGATGGACTCTTGGGTTGCTTCCATATCTTGACTACTGTAGATAATGCTGCCATGAACATAAGGATGCATATGTCTTTTCAACTTAGTGTTTTGGGTTTCTTCACATAAACACTCAGAAGTGAAATTGCTGGGTCCTTCTTTGCTTCTTTTTATAGCTTTTGTTTTAAGGTCTATTTTGTCTGGTATAAGTATTGCTAGCCCAGCTTCTTTTGTTGTTGCTGTTTCCATTTTCATGAAATATCTTTTTCCATCCCTTTACTTTTAGTCTGTGTGTGTCTTTCAATCTGAAGTAAGTCTCCTGTTGACAGTATATGGAAAAGTCTTGTTCAGCCACCATATGTCTTTTGTTTGGAGCATTTAGTCCACTTACATTTAAAGCAATTGTTGATAGATACATATTCATTGCCATATTTTGATTTTTTTTTCTTCTTCTTATAGAAGACCCTTTAACATTTCTTGTAATGCTTGTTTGGTAATGATGAATCACTTAGATTTTTTTTTTTTGTCCAGGAAGCTCTTTATTTGTCTTTCAATTATAAATGATAGCTTTTCTAGATACAGTAATCTTAGTTGTATGTCCTGTCTTTTCATCATGCCAATGATGAGTATTTCCTGTCAGTCCCTTCTGGGCTGCAAAGTTTCTGTTGAGAAATCAGCTGACAGTCTTATGAGAGCTCTCTTATAGATAACTAACTGCTTTTCTCTTGCTGCTTTTAAGATTCTCTCTTTTGTTTTTAAACTTTGGCATTTTAATTATGATGTGTCTTTGTGTGGACCTTTTTGGATTCATCTTGTTTGAGACTCAGCATTTCCTGGACTTGTATGTTTATTTTCTTCATAGGAAGTTTTCCATCATTTTTCCAAATAGGTTCTCAATCCCTTGCTCTCTCTCTTCTTTTTTGGGTACCCTCATGATGCAAATGTTGGTTCACTTGAAGTTGTTTCAGAGGCTCCTTAAACTATCCTCATTTTTTGGATTTTGTTTTCTTTTTGCTGTTCTGATAAGTTGCTTTCTGCTTCCTTATCTTCCAAATTGCTGATCTGATACTCTGCTTCATTTACCCTACCGTTAAATTTTTGTAATGTAGCCTTTATTTTAGTTAATGTATTCTTCATTTCTGACTGGATCTTTTTTCTGTTCTGGCTATATTTTAATGTTTCCTATTTTTTTGTAGTTCTCACTGAGTTCATCTATTCTTCTCCTAAGTTCATTAGGTATCCTTTTACCAGTGTTTTGAACTCTGCTTTCACCTGCTTTCTCTATTTTGTGTAGTTCTTTCTCTGAAGTTTTGCTCTGTTCTTTCCTTTGGGACATGATTCTTTGTTTCATTTTGGCTGCCTCGCTGTGTTTCTTTCATATATTAGGTAGCATTGCTATGCCTCTCTGTCTTAGTAGAGTGGTCTTATATAGTAGACGTCCTGTCGGGTCCAGTGGCTCAGCTCCCTGGTCACACAGACTGGGCATTCCAAGCGTGCCCCCTCAGCAGGTTGTGTGTACATCTGCTGTGCATGGTCCAGCCCCACAGATCAGACTCATTTTAGTGGAGCTATGGTACCCGCTGAGTCTTCCCCTTGAATGTTTTTCTTGCTGAGATTGTTGCGTGGTGCTTCGGCATTGTCTCTACCTTTTCATTGGGTGTGCTGGCTGTGGGGCCTCTGAGGAGGTACAGGGCAAGGTCAGTAAGTGACTGTGCCCTGTCCAGGGCCACCCAGCATGAGCTACAAAGCAATCTGAAGATGGCTGCTACTTGAGCTGGGCTTGGAGGTGCCCAGGAGCAACCAGTCTGTGAACCAAGGCCAGTGGCTTCTAGTACCTTGCCTGGGGCAACTTTTCAAATGGAAACAGGACACACTGAGGCCAGATGCTCCTCATTTGACAAATTTTAGAAAAGTTTGAAGCATGAGCCAAGACAGGCTATTTGTATAGAAAAGCTACTGGGAATGGCTTGAGTGGGCCCATAGGTTGTATGGGGCAGGGTCTCAGGGAATCATCAGAATGGGGCAAACAGGGTTAGCCAGTTTGATGAAGACTCAGACATGGTGCCTGTCTGCTGGCTTTGTATCGGTGGGCTCAGCAAAGGAACAATGGTCTCTGCCGGCACTTCTGAATGAGAGGAAACTACCCCTTGAGCTCTTGCCCTGATGCTAGACAATTCAGTTCCTCCCATATGTCTCTGATGTCTTTTGAACTGCTTCCACAGAGCTGGAGCTCAGAGCACTGAGTTCAACTAACTCCATGCCTGGGCTCTTTAAGAGGAATGCCTGACTCCAGAAGCCCTCTGTCTTACTCAGCCACAATCTCTCCTGGTTTTCACAGCCAGAAGTTATGGGAACTTGTCTTCTTGGCACTGGAACCCTGGGTCAGGGGGCTTGGTATAGAGCTGGGGCCCCTGGCTCTTTAGTGGGGACCTCCACAGCTGTGATAACTTTCTCAATTATTTACCACCACACATGGGTGAGGGACCAGCCTGTTCAGAGTCTTTGCTCCTCCTACCAGTCTAGAGGTGGCTTCTTCTTTATATTCTTAGTTATAGGACTTCTGTTCAGTTAGATTTTAGTCCTTTCTGAATGATGGTTGTTCTGTAGTTTAGCTGTAATTTTGATGTGGTTTGGGGAGGGTGTGAGTACCCCAGTTACCAACACTGCCACCTTAACCAGAAGCCCCACAAATATTTGTTGAATGCATACATGGATAAATGCATATCTGTAACATAATAAGATATCAGTATATGATATTAGTTGTGATTATCACTATATGTTGCTACATTTATTAATAGGATAAAGAATCTAACCTGTGATAATTTTTATCAAGTTAATATTTTGATAGAAAATAAGTCTAGTCAGTTAACTGACAAACATATAAGTTCTTAACATGGATCAGGAACTGTTGGACTGTGAGGATATGAAGATAAAATGTTGCATTTAGTATCAGACATCTTATATTTTAATGTAATATGTTGGAAATTGAGGTAGCTGAACCAGAGTACATTAGCATGAAAAATAATATAATATTAAGAGAAAAAGTAGGATAAAAAAGTTTTAAAATATTTTCAACTATGTGAAAAATACACAGTAAAAAATTAGAAGAAATACACCAAAATATAATAGTAATTGCTTTTGAAGACTACAAGTATTGTTTTGTTTTGTGTGTTTGTCTTTCTTTAGAGTCCTTATATTTTTGGGGATTTTTGAAAGTTTTACGTTGAGAGTCATTGTATTTACAGTAATAAAACTGTGATATTTTAATCAATTTATGTCCTAGATGTATATGTGCTCAGTCTTTACTGTATTATATTTGAATTGCATTATGGGTTGGTTTGCATCTTGTATAGTCATCAAATTTCCTGTTTTATTCAGTAGAATTTTTGTAGGGATAATTTAAATATCCTTTCATCTTCCATTCTATATAGAAACATCGAAAAGTGAAGTATATCTTATCATCTCTTTATCATTATTAAACTTATAATAATGTTAGATAAGGTTAATATTTCTGTATTTAAAACTAGAAGATATTTTTTAAAAAACGTTCCAAATTTATAGTATGCAAAATTAACTTCAGCACACAATTAATTTATGATTCATTGAATATTCCTGATATTTTGAATACAGATAGATTTATTAAAATGCATAGGCTATAATTTAGTGGCCGGTTAGTTGGCACTGTTCCTAGTTCCCCACTGCTGAACTTTAAAAATGTTTTAATGAACAATTACCATTTTGTATTCAGAAAGCACATTATTGAGCAAATAGTTAGAAAACATTATATTGCCTAGATCAGGTAGATTTTACTATTTTCCTGGTTAGTAGAAACTGAGATATTTGTCTTATAAAATCTAGCTCTGTGAGCAAAGTTTATGCTATTTTTGAACTTATTTACATAGTTTCCACTATATCAAGAGCTACAAATATATTTTCAAAACAGTCATGGATCTTCTGGTTTAATTAATTATGTGACTCTCTAATTGTATTTTTAATTCATCTTTTTAGTTTAATTAATATATAAACCCACTATAACATGATAATTGGGGCCAAAATAATTGAATAACATAAAATGTGAACTCATAATATTGCAAGGTTAATGACATGACTAAGCTGGGTCTGTGCTGTTAACTAGCTCAGGAGTTTGATGATGTCTTAGTGTGATCCAAATTCATTCCAGTCTTTCTATAATATGGTGCAGCCTGGTGACAGTTGTTCATTTAAGCTTAAATAGTAGTTGATTAGAAAGATTCTGGGTCTCCTGGCTTCTTGTATTTCCAGAATGGAGGGAGCAAAATTCAGGAATCTCAGGTAGCAGGCACCTGTTTTTTCATCCTGGTCTAGGGAATTAGAGGCAATGGAAAATTGGGAATATGGAGGCCCATTTCTCTTCTTGACCTTGCCCCCAGTCTACTTTCTCTGTCCTTACCACTGAAGAAAAAAATATTAGCCCATTACCGTGTAAGGATGGGAGCTAGACAGAGGCTCCAAATTGTCAGTCATATAATATCCTAATTTGTAATTATTCTGAGCATGTTATCTCAAAGTTTCACAGTTTTAGCATCCTGCAATGTATAAGACACAGTGTTGGCAGGTTTAAAGTTGGACAGAGAAAATGTATAGTCAGCTCTAATGATACATTATATTGGCTTAATTATTCTTTAAGTTATTTGTCTTTCCCACAACAAACATTGCTTATTTTGTGCCACGCATTGTGTTATTCCTTAACAGAGAGATATCGAAAAAAAAAGTACACTCCTTACTCTTAAAGAGCTCATTTTCTGGTTGTCAAGTAAAGGTCGTAAATCAACAAATTTAATTGAGTGATTAGTGCTTGGTGTCATTACTACAGGTTACAAAAAGACAGAGGAATGTCCCACTGTAATTGGAGAAAAGGAGTCATATGGTAACTAGTAAGAAATGGGGCCAGGTAGATTGAATAAGGCAAGTTACATATGTAATCTACATCAATCCACACTTTTAAGGAGTAATTTATTACATGTAACTTTTATACCATTGTGTTCCATATTTTATGTAAGGGAGGAATGTCTATAGTTGTGCTATTGACTTTAGGAGAGTTAGAAGTTAAGAAAGTGTTTAGATTGATGTTAACCATTGGATCAGTTTCAGAGAACCATGTGATCTACTATTATGTAGTGGAGTGGATGTCAATTTGCCTTTCTTTGCTCAATCACATGCCTCATTTTTGTGCATTTTCACCTGGAACTTCTCAGTTTACATTGAAAGCCCAATAAAGATCACTTAAGAAAAAAAATCTAGCCTTCCATACGGTTCTGGTCCAGGTTTAAAATCTAAAGAGCTTTACCTCTATTGCAAATCATATTTTTTCCTTTTACTCATTTTTGTACAGAAGCCAAATCCTATCCTCAAACCACGGTTAAGAATCTAAGTTGCACTAATGTTTTTTTATGTTAGTGCCTAGGAAGACACTGTCATGAGGACTCAGAGGAAGTGGCATTATGCTTTATCCATATATAGACCATCAAAAACAGAAACATTCTTTTAAAAAGCTGGACATACATTTATTGAATATGTGGATATGTTTGACAATAAAGTCAATCTCTGCATTTTGAAAAGCATATATAAGTACGATATATCATTTAAGATTAGTTCTGACAACACATAACAAAAGTTGACATAATAGAAAAATTTGTTCTTTCACACACAAGTCCAAAAGCATGTAGGTCAAAGCTGTTAGAGCAGCTGCAGTCATCAGAGTCTTAGGCCCCTTCTGTCTCCTTTCTCAATGACTCTAGTGCTGCCTTTCAAACTTAGGAATGCCTCATGTTTTAATATGGCTGCTGGGGCTCCAGCCTTGTCATCCTTACTTTAGGTAGAATAAAGGAGCAAAGAGAGAAAGGCAAAGGCGTTTCTCTCACCTGAATCATTTCTCTTGAAACAATCTTCCTGTAATTTCCATATAACTCTTCTATTTCTATCTCATTAGCTGGAACTTGTCACATGTCAGCAGTAGTGGAGAGAAAGGATGATAAATTTAATAACTAGATGTTATCACAGATTCAAATAAAATGGATTATCCTACTAAGGAAAAAAAAGAATGGATTTTGCATGGAAAATGAAAATGTTTACCATCAATTGCTACTTTAGTTTGTAAATAGAAGGAACTCTAACTGAAAGTCTCTCAAACAATAACTATTTTTTAATCTCAGGTAATAAAAAATAAATACATGACAATATGGTAATTTAGGGTTGAGCATGGCTGTGTCATCCCCAGTTTTGGCATACCCTCTTGGGCAGTTCTCCACATGATTCCATGTCCATACTTCATGTGCGACTGCCATGTCCAGAGGCAGAAAACCAGATTTTTGTTCTATGTGTGTGAACTGAGAAGAAAGCATCCCCACAGTCCCCCTAGCCTTCCCCTCATGTCTCCTCACCCAGCACTGGGTCACATGCCCACGCCTGAAGAGCCAACGACTTAATCTGTAGTTCCAAAGTCAAAAGGTGAGTTCAGGGCGCCTTGCACAGAAGTAAGATGAAGGTGGCAGAACACTAAACTGAGCATGAGGGTCTTCTAAGCGTGCCCGCACAGTTGGCCCTTCCTGCCTCAGCAGATCTGCTGGCCAGCAGAGGAAGTTCGGCATGACTGGCTTGGGTCCAAGATTCACATCCTGGCCTAGGGTGGGTCTCGCTTTCTATGAAGGATGTTCCCTTTGTAGAAAGAAGTGAACAGACTCAGGGCTCTGCTGTGAAGGCAGATGGGAACAATGCTTGTTGTATAGACAGTCCCAGTTTTTCACTCAGGGTGTTAAGAATTTGGAGTTATGTCCTCTGGGAGGGAGAAAACAGTGTTGGCCCTCAGATGTTTTTAATCACGCAAAAAGATATATCTAATTACTGTAAAAAACTCATATTTAAATTAATAAAAGAAAAAGGCCTACCAGTTTTGGTTTTTAAATTATTCAGAAGCTGATAGTGATTAAAGAGTATACATAGATATACTCCTGGTGAATTATATAATTGGGAAGTTTACATACTTACACTTATCAAGATTGATAAAAACCACAGCTATTTACTATGACAGACCGGGGTTGTGTTCAGAGCCCGTTTTAGAGGAGGACTGCAAACCTCCATGACTGAGAGAACATTCCAAAGTGGATGAAATCAGGCACTGCCAGCGCACTTTCATTTCTCCTTCACTTTTAGTTTGACCTTCCTCAAGTTGGAAACGGGATCAGGAAAGAAAAAAAGATCACCTGTTGAATATCTGCTGTCTACCAGATCTTTCACACAAGGTACTCTGTTATGTAATGCATACAAAAATCTTGTGAAATAGATCTCATTACTCTCATTTTGTGGATAAGAAAGAAGATAAAGCATAATTTCTAAGGGTGAATAAAGGACAGCTGGGACTTAACTCAGGTGCATCGGACTCCAAAAACCAAACTCTTCTTCCTGTACAATACGGCAGTATGATTTTTAGGATCCAGAGTCATCTTTAGAAATATTCGATCTGGGATTGTGGAAAATTATCATCTAATTGGCACATTTGTTTATCTGGTCTATCTTTCCAAAACAGCTATTCTTCATCATCTTGAAAAGTAACAGAAGTTTAGTCTTTGTTTAGTATGGGAACGTTTAGTATGGGGAAATGGAAATGGGAAGAAAACCATAAACATATCTACCAAAGTGTTCATGGACAATTTAGCAAGAGCAATCACAGGAATTCTTAAGCAGAAATGGACTTAATTACGGAGGATATGGTAGAAACTGACATATATCTTGAGGATGAAAATTCTAAGGATGTTGAATTAACTATTGTAGCATTAATGTGTAAAAATGGGAGCTAAGGGATATGATGAAGGAATAAAAAAGAGTCAAGCATTAGTAAAGTATTCTGCTATGTATTTCTTAAAGAACAAAGAATAATCTTTCCTAAGCATGACTTTTATAAAACATTTAGATTACTGTTGACTGGCTGACTGATAGCTATATAGAAGAATAATATTTAAGATAGAAGACACTTAAGAGTAGTGGTTTTCTACAATATATTAGGCAAATATAGAGAAGTAAGTGGTAGGGTCATTAGTGCAAGTTAAATCGTATCCTCCAAAAATGCATATATTGATGTTCAACCCCAAGTGTCTAGGAACGTGATTTTTGGAAATAAGGTTGTTGCAGATGTAATTAATTAAGATAATGAAGTCATTTGGGTGGGTACTAACTTAATATGGCTGATTTTCTTATAAAGAGGAAATTGGACACAGAGACAGACATGCATACAAGGAAACCAAGGTCAAGAGATATAGATCGGTACAATAATTCATACTTAGCTGCATTTAATATGCTTTTGAATCTACCCATTGAGATTTTTTTTGCTCTGACTATCATATTTTTCAGTTGTCACATTTCAATGTGCTCTTTTTCAAATATATTGTCATTTTCATAGTTTCCAGTTACCTTCTAAATTTTTTTGATTGTCTTTTAACTCCTTGAGTATAGCATGTACAGCACAATAGTTTTACAAAATATATCTTCTAATTGCAATATCTGCATCTATTTCTGTTATTTGGTTACATTTCCCTTGTTGGCTTTACCTCATGTTACCTGATATCCCATATGCCAGATTTATTTTGATGTTGTATTTGAAAATTTATTTAAAAAATTAACAGGTAGCGTAGGATGATGCCCTCCTCCCCTGGAAAAGGGGAATATTATGTTTGTTTATAGGGTGCCTGAGGACACTGACATTGTGAAAACAATGTTTCCAGGTTCCAGGCTTGAGGCTTTTCATTATTTAAACAATACTAACCAAGGAGTAGAGTGTAAGAGTAAGTGTTTTGGGGGGGTGGGGAGGAGGGATGGCAGGTTGTTTTTGTTTGCCTTTACTTCCAAGGCACAGAGCTCTTTCTGGTTCCTTAAAAGATAAGCTCTTCTCCAGCCTCCACACCTTTTTCAGCAATGAGATTCTAATTTCTGTCCCCTGGCCTCTCCGGGATGCCCCAAAGCACAAAGAGTCGCTAGATCCTTCTCAAAGGTAAACAAATGCTCGTAGGATTAAAACGGGCCGGTGCTCTGCTCCTTTCTTTGAGATTCTGAAATCTCCCGGATCTTGACTCATTTCTTTGCTTCTTGATGCTTTTATGGGAGATACATAAGCTTATCTTATGCTTGTAAGATACAATTTTTATTTCATCTACCTCCGAACAGTATCTTCAGTGGAAGGGTTGTTCCAAATTATTAATACATAGCCCGTAATTACCTAAAGCAGAAGCCTTGATTTTCTTTCCAATACAAAATGTTCAAAACTTCCTTTAATATTTAGTAATAGTGTTATGGGAAAAACTTACAGAAACTTGGTTCTTCTAGCCAATGAAGTAAAGCATTACGGATCAGTGAGTCAGTTATGGTGCAAGCAGGCTTTATTGGTGATGTGTTCTCAAACGGGGGGTGAAATTCTTAGTGGTGGGCTTTCCTGCTATACCCAGGACAGTGCAGGATTGGGAGGAGAGGGGTCCGGAGAAGGTGATAAGGACAGAGTAAGTGGCCCGTGTATCTAATAAAAAGGTTATTGTCCTACCTGCTACATTGATGCCTATGCTAGGCTCCAGTCCAGCAGTGGTCACCTCTTGAGGTGGGGCCCACTGGGGCAGGCAGCTTCAGCACTGAGTTACTATTTGCAAAGCAGCTGCAACCTCAGGCCCAGGGTCCTATGGCCCCAGGGACAGAAGGCTGCCCAGTGGCCTGTAGTCTCGTGTTTGAAGTGGATTATTTTCATTAGGACACTCCTTTGCCTAACGTCCCTTCTCTCAGCACATGTGACACTGAGGGTCATTTGAACAGGCTGTGCAGGGCCTGTAGGGTGTGGCTGCGAGTATCCTGCCAGCGTGGCTAAAACTCAGGTGTGCCTATCCTCCTTCTGTTTCTCCTTCTCCTGAGCCCTGGCCTCCCTCTCCTGGTCATGGATGTAAAAGACCATATCGGCTGTGGTCAGCATTTCGTTCAAGGAAACCTCGGGTCCCTGGAGAAGTTTTTGTAATTTTCTCCTAATATCAGAAGCTGATTGGGTTAAAAATTTATCCTTTAATATCACTTGTCCCTCATAAGACTCGAAGTCTAGATTAGTATGCTTGATGAGAGCTTCTCTCAGCCTTTCTAGGAATGTGAAAGGCTTTTCATTTGGGCCCCGGCTAACAGCAGACACCTTGGAGTAATTAATGGCCTCTGGCGGCCTGCCTTGAGTCCCGCCTTAATACAGAGTAAGAAATGATTTCGTTCCTACTTTTGGGAATTGCTATTATAATCTCATTCAGAGTCCATAGGCAGAACCGCTGTTTCTCCTGTAAGATATTTGTTGTCACACAGATGTAAGTTGTTAGCAAACTTTCTGGCCTCCTTAATTGCTTTTTCCTGTTCAATGTCTGATAAAGTTTGTCCCAGAACTACCATTACATCATTCCAAGTCAGTTTATGTGCCAAAGTGAGGTGCTGGAATGCATCTATATATTTCTCCAGATTGTCCAAATAGTTCCCAAGGTCATCTTTGATTTGCCTGAGCTCAAGCAGCGAGAAAGGTCTGTGTTTATCTGAGGGCCATATTCTCCTTCTGTTTCTATTAGGGGCAAGGGCTTAGTAGTCAGGGCAGTTTTAGGGACAGTAAAAGTAGGGGCCGGCGACTGTGCTGATGACCCAGGCTATGGGGGTAGTAAGGAAGGCTGAGAAAAGACCTTCCCTGGGGGCCGTAGAACTGGGATTGGTCCTGTGAGCATTTGGGAATTAAAGGATGAATCAGTAAGTGCAGCATTCATAAGGCTAAGTTTATATTTTTTGCATAAATCACTATGGCCCCTCAAAGAGAAAAATTGCTCAGTATAAGGAATCTCTGACCACTTTCCAAGACATTTACAAAAGAGGCCAAATTGTAGAATTGTATTATAGTTTAGGGTCCCACGTAGTGGCTAAACCTCCCCATCCCCTAGTTGATATTGGGACCAAGCTTTGTTGTAAAAAAGATCAGTTCGGGGGGATCAAGATGGTAGAGGAGTGAATGGAAGTTACACAGACTTCCTCCCAGGACCAACCTGGAATTACAACTAAATTGTGGAGAAATCACCTGGAACGAACAACTGAACAATAGTGGGAGGGAAGCCTTATAACTTTGGACAGACAGATGAATCAGTCCAGCACAACCTGACTGGTAAGGAGTGTGGTGGAGACACGAGGAGGCTGGCTGGGCACCCGCAGGTGGCAGCACCACAGGGATATTTAAGCGGCCAGTTGGATCCCCCTGAGAAAAGCGGGGTCTAAACCATAAGCGGGGATCCCCAGCCTACAGCACCAGAGCCCAAAAAGTACACAGATAACTGCCAGCTGCGAAAAGCGCGGGGCTGCTCTCTGACAGCGGCTGGAGACTGAAAGAGCCACTTAAAGAGCCAACGCATGATTTTTCTTCTGCAGCCACTTACCCTGGGCTCCGGCAAAAGCGGGGGCAGAGTGGGCTAGAGACGCCTGAGGAGAGACTGGGGACAGAGGCTTTGGGGAGAGAACGGAGAGAGTAGCCACTGGAAACCCAGTGCTGAGTCATCCCCCATGTGGCAGCAGCCATCTTGCTCAGGCAGACCACTCGCTGGAGCAGCAGCCTGAGAGGAAACAATAGCGCCACTCCCAGGAGGGACTCTGCCATGGCCCTGTGGTGCTTAAGCCTGACTGCTGACGGCAGAGTGTCAGCCACAGACAGTAGAGCCCTGCAAAAGGGGGCGCAGAGTGGTCTAGAGGCGCTTGAGGAGAGACTGGGGATGGAGACTAATATAATGGAGAGAACTGCGAGAGTGGCTGCCAGGATCCTGGTGCTAAATCAATCCCCCATAAGGCAGCAGCCATGGAGCTCACACAGACCACTCCCCTCCGAGCAGCAGCAACCTGAGGGGGAACAGTAGAGCCAATCCCAGGAGGGATTCTGCCCACCAGTTCAAAAGAACCTATGCACCCCAATGTTCACAGCAGCACAATTTACAATATACAAGTGTTGCAAGCAACCTAAGTGCCCAGCAGTAAATGAGTGGATCAAAAAACTGTGGTGCATTTATGCAATGGAATACTATGCAGCAGAAAGAAAGAAGGAGCTCCTACCCTTTGGGACAGCACGGATGGAACTGGAGAGCATTATGCTAAGTGAAATGAGCCAGGCGGTGAAAGACAGATACCATATGATCTTACCTATAAGTGGAACCTAATCAATGAAATAAACAAGCAAGCAAAATATAACCAGCAACATTGCAATAAAAAAACATACTGACAGTAACCAGAGGGAAGGGGGAATAACGGGGAAGGAAGGAGAAGAGTCATCAAGGTACAAGCAAGCAGAAAGGACCCATGGTCAAAGCCAAATGCGGGAAGGATGAAGGGTGGGAGGGGTGGGGCTGAGGAAAGTGGTGGTGGGAAAATGTTGATGTGGGGATGATGGGATGGGGTGCAGAGTGGAGGGGAAAAAGGGGAAAAGAAAATGAGATAACTGTAATAGCATAATCAATAAAATATATTAAAAAAAAAGGTCAGTTGTCTTTAAGTTTTTAGGATCAAACTGTGACCAATTATAAAGGATACATCTTAAGAGGGTTCCAACAGGAACAGACTCTTGGTTCCCCATCTAGAAAAGGGAAAAGAGGCTAGTGGCAGTGTAACAGGGGACCTCCTAAAGGGGGATTTGCAAAGGTGTCCAGAATGTGGGGTGTCCAAGAAAAATATGAGTTATTTTCCCTCCCCCACCCCAAGGCAGGTCACCATGGTAGAAGGGACACAAGGAGCAGGACCTTTCAGTTACTTTGCATATCAACAACAGGCCAACTTCAGACCTGCCCTGAGTGTGGCCATTGAGAGTCATTTTGCATGTCAGTAACAGCAAGATAGCTTCATTCCTGACGTTCAGAGATGGTTATTTTGCACATCAACAATGCTAACCAGAAAGGTTTGGATAACTAAACCCAGGAGGTAACTGGGAAGGAGGCCCCCCTCCCCACCCCAGTTACGGAGCCTGCTCCTGAGAGATGGTTCCCCCCACCCCGCGGGGGAACAATGCGAAGCCCATGCAGAGAGGAAAGGGGAGAAAGGACTCTTGCTAGTGGGCCAGGAGAAGGTGCCCCGTGGGTTTGGATTCAGAACTGGAGACCACGGCCACACCGCTGATGGTGCTGGGAACCACGAAAGGCCTGCCTAGCCGAGCTCCGGACTTCTTTTCCTCTTGAAGGACGGTGCCCCTGAGTGGTCTGACTGGCCTCAGTGGGCAAAGGTGTGGGGGTTGGGGAGGAAGGCAGGGCTGTGTGCCTTGGTGGGTGTTTTAAAGGGATTTTGAGATTTAACTGTGATATTTAGCCATTATTCAAAACCCTGTATAAGTTTTAAATAAATAATTCCTTTCGTTTTCACCAAACTCTGGCATTGACAGCCATAATTTCTAAGGGCGGCAGGCAAAGAACCTAGAACAGAGGGACCCCGGGGAAGGTAGGGTGTTGTTTTACAAAGAGTATCTGAGCTCTCCACGCCCCGAACGGTCCACGTTCAGTAACAGCAGGAGTGCCAGGGATGGAGGCAGTTGACTGCGTGGCCCCTTTTCTAGGGTATGTTGAGAGTCTTAGTAGTTCCTGTGTCCTGGGAGCTAAAAACCCTTAACTGGAAGTTGGGGGCAGAGATATCAGGCTCTGTCCACAGGGCAACTGAAAGAAAATGGCCTGAGTTTTAAAGTGTCACCTTTTTCCTGTCCCTTGGAGAGGCAGGCACCCTGTTGGTTCTGCAACATAATGAGCTTGAGTACTGAGTTAATTAACCTATTGTTCCCAGGACCTAGTACTTCCTCATTTTCCCTTCTGAGTTCCACAGTCTAGCAGGGAGTGAGATTGTCCCTCCTTGTACCCTGGTTCCTAATTAACATAGGCATAGTGGGGCCAAGCCCAATTTAAAGCTGCATAAAAGGCCTGGATTAGGTAGGCGAGGAATCGGCTAGAGAATAGTGATCAAAAACTATGACCGCTCCACTGGAAAACAAACTTAGCAATAACTTCGTAAAGCAGATAGACATGGGAGTGGGAGAGATGTAAATGGCACGATCAGAGAAAGGGGAAAAAAACTTAGGAGTGAGGCAGATTTGAACAAAAAGGCCTAGTTAGGAGAACAGGACCTAGAAAAGTCAGGACTTTTCACTACAGGCTAAAATCTTGCTTTCTCCTCTCAAGAACTACACCTAAGTGGGGAATGTGCCACAGGGAAAGGACGGTGGGGTTGCTTTTACAATGTGCCTCTCGTTGGGTGGACTTCTGCTTGTGGCTGGTGGGAAGCCTAGCGTTCTGTTCTAGTCCGCGTTCCAGCTTAGCCTCCCACAGGGTGTCTTTCTTTGCAGCGAGTGCCCGAGTGGCTTTTAAATGCACTACACATGCCCGCGGGGTGCGGTAATTTCTCGAGAAGGAGAACAAGACATTTTCACAGCCAACAGAACATTGCTCTTTCTAGTGCTCCTGCAAGGGGTATTAGGATGCAAATTGAATTGCTAGAAGTCACCTGGGATGGAAGGATTATCTTACAACTTACAACAGGCCAATGATTTAAATGGACTTTTCTCCTAGCTGGATTTAGAGGTAGAAAAGGCTAAGGAGTCCATGATACGGGTCGAAATGTGCTGTTTCATGAGAGGGGCTCCGGAAGGCCATTACCCCTTTGGTCATCCCCAGCTCCCTTCTGTGTCTTGGTTTCTCCCCTGCCTGACTAAAACAGCCAAGGGGACTTGGAGTGCTAGGTGACCAACACTTATTTTGCACATCTCTGGATGAGCCAGTTATGTTGCAGTGATGGGAGTTCCGTACAAGGCTCCAGCACATCTTAGGATCGACTCCAGGCATCTCCACGAGGCCCCCATTCTTGTAGGGATGCCTGAGAACTGGGACCAGAGAGAGGAAGTGTCTCCTTTGTCTTCGGAACCTGGACAAAACCTGAGCGCTCATTTCAGATTTCACTGTTTCTACCTCCAAAACATGGACCTAACAGGTTTGAATGCCCCACCCTCCAGTGCAGCACCCCCTTTACCCCAAAGATGAGAGACTGGACTCATGGAGTTCCAAATGGCTGGAGTTAGTATCCAAGTCACGACATCATTTATGTTACAGGAAAACTCCCAGAAACACAGTTCTCACCAATGCAGTAAAGAATTACAGATCAGTGAGTCTATTATTGGGCAAGCAGGGTTTATTGGTGATATATTCTCATGGAAGAGAATGGGCCTTGCTGGTGTGACCGGGGTCGGCGGGGGAGGTAAGGGCAAGAATGGCAAGGGCAGGGGCGGCAATAGCAAGAGAGAGATCCTTCATCCTGAAGACCTATGTAGTCGGCAGGATAGGGGATGGTGTAGAAGTTACATATTGATTGACAGGTAAAGGTGGTGCTAACTTTGTAGAACAGGGCATGACTACCCAAAGGTGTTAATGGGCTTTTTCGTTTAGTCACTATTGGCCCTTCTTGACCTTCCAGGCCACTGGATGAAAGCACAGTTGCAAAGGCTTTCTTTCACAGATAATGGAAAAGATACATAGAATTTCAAGGACTGCTGAGTCAGTGAGTGGGACATGTATCCCTCCTCCGTGTCTTGGTTTGCTATCTATGCTACCTAACAACAGTACTGTTGGGAACCAGCCAATGCCATTCCAGAATAGCAGTGGAGTTTGATTGCTTGTTACCAAGAGACATAACTCTAGAGATCAGTTTCATGAAAAAGGAAAGGGGTTGTTTATTTAAAGGCTATGCAGTTTTAGAATAATGGCAGATATCTGCCTCAAAGTCCTGTTCCCTTTAAAACACCCCCCCCACCCATAAAAAACAACAACAATAAAAACTTGACACCCTTTGCCAAACCAGACCAGGTCAAAGAAGCACCTGGAATCTCTTTTCCCTTTTTAGAAGTACCATCCTTTAAGAAATGCAGATTCCTGGTTACAGTTCAGCTCTTGGCATCTCTCATGAGTCTTTGTGCACCTGCCTGAGTCCTTCTTGCAGTGCCAATTGCTCTCCTATGGAGCGTTTTTTTCTCTGGCAGTGGGCTCACCAGTGTGTCTGTTTGCTTGGCCAGTCAGATCCCTCGCAGTGCTGCCAACTCTGCTACTGTCTTCTGTGCGGAAGGGGCATTGAAGATGTTTCCAAACCATGCAGCCTCTGGGGACCCACTGGGTCAGGACCACAGGGGCTCCCTGCAGTGGACTGGGCTAGCCAAGGGAAGGGAAAAGAAGCCTCATGTTTCCTGGCATACTCCAGTTTTAAATTTGGCCCAGCAACACCTGTGCAAGTCAGTGTCCACCATTTTTGTCAGCTCCCCAGTGTCTTTGACCCACTTTTTGGCTGCCATTTTTAGTAAGGGCAAAAGTTTCCCAGTGTGCACAAGCACACAAGAGTCCCTCTGTCTGGGGTGGGGCATCCGGCCCCCTCAGCTCACACAGGCACTGTCTGAGTTTCCCTCCCACCCCATGTCACAAGTGGCTCAACTGCCAGTATGTTTGCACAGCCTGTCCCTGGGCAACATCTCTTTCTGCAGCCCCACCCTTAGGGAAGGCACCGGCCACGTGGTTGCTGTTTTTAAACTGCTGCCCTGGGTGCTTCCTAACCAGCACTTTTACAACTCCCTCCCACGTGAGAGGGCAGTGCCGGCTCTCGCTGCTGCGTCTGGGATCCCTTGCCCAAATTGGGGTCCCTTGCTGTCCAGCAATCTCTGGTCTGACCGACCCTGTTACTGCACAAGACAAGAAACTTTGCAGGTGATTTCATTTTCTGATTTTTTTTGTAATTTTAATTTTCTGTCTTCAATCAAACTATAAATCCCTCATTATTTGAAGACTTCTTAATAACTTGCATGATTGGCAAAGCAACTAGTGGATGTTTGATAAATGAATGAAAGAATGAATTGGTAAATCAATCCATTAAGTCATAATTAAATGATAAAATCTCACCATACAACAATCTTGAAAACTACAGTAGGTCAGGTAGTAAAATTATTCTACATCTGTTTTTATTATAAAGAAAAAAACAAGTAAGCAAACTAAAATCGATACATTTGGTTGCCAAATGTTATTTCCTTTTCCTTTGTATCTAGATATAATGATCTCCATCTCTGATATTATATACTCTTGAAGGGCTGAGGGTCACTTTAAGATTTCTGAGGAATTCCTAAATTCTTTCATAATCAAACTCTAGAACTGAGTTTCTTCCTTTTTTTTTTTTTTTTGAACCAGTTCACTTTATACATCTTCTCAGCATTCCAGACATGTTCTCTATCCTGCTCATCCAGATGTAGAGCTAAGGTCCTTTCATTATTTTCTTATTTAAGCTCACATTCTCACTTGCATTTATGTTTTCTTATAACAGAGGTCATTCTACACATTCAAATTTATATTCTACTGTTTTTTACCCAATATTCATTATCAGTTTTTTCTTATGCCTTGACATATTTAAAAACTTGAGCTCTGCATCATATTTTCTGATATAGTTGTACCATGTTTTACTTTAATCATTCTTGCATTTTAGGGAAATTTAAATTATTTACTATTTACTCATTAACAGAAATTTCTGTTAAATATAGTGACACATAAATCTTGTCTAATTTTCTTCTGTTTTATTAGTGTGGAATTATTTCTAGGGAAGGAATTACAATCTAATCATATAAACTTGTTGAAGGATATATATTTTACCATAGGCTGTAAAGACTTACACTCTCCCCTACAGTTAATGATGCCAGTTTTATATCACAACTGGTAAAGGTAATATTTTTAAGTTGCTAATTGAGTAGATTAAAACAGTATATCATTGTTTGAATGTATGCTATTTTGACTACAAGTGAAATATTTTGCTTTGGTTTGATCATAAAACAATTTGTAACATTATGTTTTACAATGAATTCTCTTAGTATGGAAGAATGGATGGGTTATGGAGTACAATTTGTGTTCCATTCATAAAGACTTAATATGCCAAGGAATATTGGAGAGGTCTTTTTTGTGTGCCTTCGTGGTAACTGGTAAAGTGAAAAGGGCTACTGAGTTTGTCTAAAAGCCATAGTGTCTTACTGAAGACTATGCTATCATGAGAATCCATGAAAACAAGCATCAGGTTCAGGATATGATCAAAGTCTATGCACACAGGACTGTAGAATTTTCTAGAAACCAATGGGAACATATACCAGTAAGAATGATTTTATGAAAGAGTCCAAGGAAAAGATGTATTTAAGTTTCTCTAGGATGGACATGAAACTGCCCTGTCCTAAAGTCTTCAACCTCCAGCGGATCCAGGTGACATGGCGACTTCTCTTGGAAGATTATCATTATTTAAAATTTAACCCTCAGATATGAAATGTACTGAAGAGTGAGATACTGCAAGTAATTAGGATTTTATGTAAATGTACATTACATAAAATGTGTGTAAGTATATGTAAGCTGTGCCTGTTGGTAAATTTTTTAAAACTTCCCTAAGTTTTATATTTTATTAGAATTTTTCCACAGTGTCAACATAGAAATAAGTTGGGCTTCAAAAGAAAAGGAAAAAAAAATTGGATTTAAACCTTAGCTCTGTCACTTTCTTATTTTTCATGATTAGGCTGACTTCCATCCTTTCTCTAGGCCTCAGTTTCCATATTTTAAAATATGGATAATAGCATTCTCCTTGCCTTTCATATAGGATTGCTTTGATGATCAAATGTGACATAGATAAAGGAGTATTTCAAAATTTGAATGTATTTAAGAAGCTTGAAAAACATAAGATTTTATTATTCTTCAGTTATTCAGAAAATTCCATTCTTTGGATAAGTGATAGTTTACTATGCCATAATAATTAATATCTAACTTATGAAAAACAAATTTATCTTTTCTGGGTATGAAGAGAAAGCAGTGAAGATTTTAAGACACCAAAAGAAAAAAAAAAGCACATAATTGCAACAGACTCAGAGCTTTGCTGCTTATTTTTTTTAAAAAAGATGTTTATTATTTTTTGAGAGAGAGAGAGAGAGAGAGATACCAGTGTCGATGTGAGAGAGAAACATTGATTGCTTGCCTCCCATACATGGACTGAGCAGGGATCGAACCTCCAACCTTTTGGCTTATGGAACCCTACTCCAACAAACTGAACCACACCAGCCAGCGCTTGTCTGCTTATTTCTAAATGCCAAGTTCTAAATCCCTTTTGGGTGGGGGCACCAGCAGTGATTGAAATAGCAGTGATCCATCACTTTAACATGGTGACAGCCCAAAAGACAGTATCACTGGGATGGATAATATTTTTAAATGATCACATGTTACAATTATTCCCTCTGCCTGGGACAAAGGCTATGCAGCAGCCGGAATTCAGAGCTGAAGGGGGGCATCCAGCAGACTTTTCTGACACATCACGTGCCTTTGGAACAGCATGATTTTTCTTGATAACTGATGATACAAAGCATCCTTCCTATGGGGAGAGATGGGGAGATAAGAGAGCAACACAGAGAAGGAAAAAAGGCTGATCCCTTCAAAGATAGCTCAGCCTAGCCTAACCCTGCTTCCATTGCTTTCAGACAAAAAGAGAAAAGAAAAAAGTTTATCTTCCATGTGCTCAATCACCGGAGGTTTACTGTTGTTTCATTGGTAAAATGTTTTTTGTACAATTGCAGTCCTTGGCTATGAGACTGTGGGGATTCTGGGACAATACTGGTAATTTTAAACTTTTGTTTGAAGAAAAAAATACACATACCAGAGGTTTCCTTGTGCTCTACTGAATCCTTTATGAGCAAACATTTGAGAGAGTCCAGCTAAAACTATGCAGATAATATTCTTTTATACCTTTCTTGCCCTTCAGTTAAAATGTCATCGATATCATTGAACAATTTCTTTTTTGCTGTCCAATCTTGCCATTTAAACCACTGTTCTTATTCCCTCCCACCCCTCATGTCCATTCTTAACTCAAAAATGATTCTGATACCTTACATCACAAAAATACTTTTTTAAAATTGTATTTCTTTTTATAAATACAAGAGTAAACCAATTTAAGTATGTGCTTTGGAGTCTGTCAGACCTACAGGTTTGAGTCTCTACATCTACACTTATTATCTGTGAGACTTTATTTAATGCTCCTAAGATTTAGTTTCCATATCTGTAAAATGAGGATGATGATAGCACCCTCTTCAGAGGGTTGTGAGGGTTAAATCAGAGGTGGGATATAAAGGGTGAGGTACAGGGCCTGTCACGCCTAAGCCCTCTGTTTCTTAATTCACCGCGGTAATTCTTCATCAATATCAGTGACTTAAGTGCAAGGAATAATCTTGTTCTTTTTGTTCACTGCTATACCCACGTTACCTGGAATAGTGTCTGTCACATAATAGGCAATGCACGTTTTATTGAAAGAATGGAGAAAACATAAATAATCTCCACTTACAATCTCCACATTCTCTCCCACCCTTTACCTCCTCTAGGAGAGGGGAGTACCTAATGTAGTTCTGAAGTGCCAGCCTGCCTGTCCTTACATCACAAGTCTGCCAATTACAAATTGTATGACCATAGGCAAGTTTCTCCATCTCTAACCTCGGTTTCCTCATCTGTAAAATGTGGATGGTAATAATTGTCCCTACGTGATAGGGTTGTGAGGATTAAAGAGTTGGTCCTTGCAAAGCACTTAACGGAAAGTGCACGTTGCATCATGAGCACTATGCAAGTGTTTGCTACTGTGATAATTTGACTCTCCCAGAATTTGACTCATCATTCCTTTATACTACTTTCTGTCCTAGATCAATTTGCTAATGGCTTGTCATATCTCTGTGTTATTCACTCTTTTTACCCATACTGAACTATGGGGGCTGGCACATATTAACTGTTAAATACGTGTATTTTAGATGAGTGTCCCTCCCTGTGGTTTAAATAACTCTCCAAAAGGTGTCCTGGCTATTATGCCCCTCCCCATTGCCTCCCACATAGAGACCCCTCCCCCTCGGCTTCCAGTTGTTCCCTTTCAAGAGTCACTCAGGTAACTTTCTGTACATACTAACGCTGTGCTCATAAACCATCTATTCCAAAGACTTCCATGTACCATCGTCTAGAGTTCCTATCTTATTTAATAATATAAAAAGTATGAACAAAACTCCCCTACCCTACACTATAATTATTTATAAGATTTTGACTTTGCTAGTTTTTTTAATGTTGGGAAAAATCACTTAATCTCTCTGTGCCTCCTTTTCTTTGTTGTAAAATGTGAATAACAATGGGAATCTTCTAAAATTTTCTATGGTTTCTGTATTTTGTGAATCCATTCATGTAACAGGGTGCTTAAAACAAGGCTTATAGATGCTATAAACCCAACAAATGCTCAGTGAGTCTTATCTAGTATTATTCTTGTAGTTGATGAAATCTAATCTTCTCAGACCCGATTCAAGTCTTAGCTGATTATATATGGGTTTAGCATTCAGTTAGATACTTGTTTAATACCTGATTATTACATTTTGTAACTTCTGATCATTTCCAACAAGGAAAGAGCACCTTAAGGAGCAATCAGTCCTGCTAATTCAGCTGTTGGGATCTTGGTATATCAGAGTGCACAGAAAGTATTTGATACTTTGAATTCTGATCTGGTCAGTATAGATGGCTTCCTGCAGGTTTAAAAGATTATGTTTTCTTCAGTATTTCTCCTTTACATATGCTCTTTGTTTTTTAATATTCTCTTATGTTTTTACCACATTGATTCCTTGAATGAGTGTTTCTCTCTTCCTGGAATGACCTGACACTGATTTCCCTTTTATTGTCAAAATCTAAGTCAGATGACGTTTTTCTCTAGTCTATCAAGAACATCCTTTTGCTTTTGTGCTTTTCCTATAAATTGCATGTAAATTGCACATGTTTAATTTATTGCCTTATCAGTATTTGCGTAGTGTTTACTTACAGGTCTGTTTTCTCAGACAAAATTTGATAGCTCGTGTTTTAACCACTCCTATTTCTACAGTGCACAGCACATGGGCTCCTGTGTAATAAGTATTCAATAAATGCTTATTGAATTAAACTGGATTTTCAAGCATAGATTTTATTAATGATAAGGAACATTGTAATGTGCAAGCTCTTTAATTAAAGTTCAATTCAAGAAGTATTGGCAAGGATGTAGAGTAAAGGGGACCCTCATGCGCTGTTGGTGGGAATACAGATTGGTGCAGCCACTGTGGAAAGCTGTATGGAATTACCTCAAAAAATTAAAAGTGGGACTGCCTGATGACCCAGCAATTCCACTTCTGGGAATATACCCAAGGAAACCCAAAACACTAATTTGAAGGAATATATGCACCCCTATGTCCATTGCAGTGATTTATAATAGCCAAGATTTGGAGGCAGCCTAAGTGCCATCAGTAGATGAGTGGACTGAAAAACTGTGGTACATTTACACAATGGAATACCACTGGGCCATAAAAAAAGAAAGAAATATTATCCTTCGTGACAGCATAGATGGACTTGGAGAGTATGTTAAGTGAAATAAGCCAGTCAGAGAAAGACAAATACCATATGATTTCACTTATATGTAGAATCCAATGAACAGATTAAACTAACAAACAAAATAGAAACAGACTCATAGATACAGAGAACAGACTGAGAATTGTCAGAGGGGAGGAGTGTTTTTGGGCTGGGTGAAAAAGGCAAAGGGCTTAAGCAAAAACAAAACAATACAAAACAAAACAAAACAAAACAAACCTCACACAAACCCTTAGAAACACGGACAATGGTATGGTGATTACCAAAGGGAAAGGGGGGAGTTGAAGAGGTAAAGGGGGGAATAAATGGTGATGGAAGGAGATTTGACTTGAGGTGGTAAACACACCATACAAAACACAGATGATGTGTTATAGAATTGTATCCCTGAAACCTGCATAATTGTATTAACCAGTGTCACCCCAATAAATTCAATTAAAAATTTCATTGAACAGCAGAATTGTTGAAGAATTCTACTGGGCAATTTTAATACTATCGTGATTCATCTATTTCATAAATGCAAAATTAGATGGTTGGAACATTTTTAAGGCTCATAAATAAGGAATAAGGAATTCATGTACGGAAAGGGTAAGGGAAGTATGAATCCAATGATTCTGAAAGTCCCCCAAGAGCTTACATTCTATTAGTGGGTGTAAGATATAGTCAAAAATACAAAATAAACCCAAAACTTGATAAGATAACATTAAATAACATAAAAGAGAAAAGACAATGTGCTATTGGTATTTAGAAGGAGGTTTGCTTGGATGTAAGTCTAAGGGACAGTGTACCATGTGTCTGTGAAGGGAATTTCTGATGCTGATAATCCAATAGCCAACCTGATGCCTTGGTACTTCAGAAGGGGCAGTGGTCCAGCTTTGTTGGCAGAAGAATCAGTGCAGGCCTTTTCAATCGTACGGTTGAGAGCTGCTGGCAACCATCACAGTGCCAGTGCTTCATGAACCAAAGTCAGGATTGGGTCTGACAAGTCCTCGTCTCCCCCTGGGAACACTGGAACCAGAAAATTAAAACAGCGCAGTCCCCCAAACGCAGCACACGCTTGTAATCCACATGGTGCGCTCTCTTCCCTCTTTCATTAGTTTTCAACCTTGTTCAGCATTTAACTCAGTAGTTACATGGTGCTCAACAAATGCTGCCTGAATTAAAAAAATGAGCATATAAATGCTATCACCACAGTTTTTATGACAATAAGAGTTTGAACAGTGTGCATGTTTTACTTATTCATCCGTGAATCATTTACTAGGTGCCTACTATGTTTTGTGGCTATGAAGTTAGTGACTTGGAAGCTATCCTAGATATATTTTTCTTTTTTTCTCTTCCTAAGAAACAAAGCATTACAAAGTCAGATCCGTTCTGCCCAATCAGTATATGAGGCCTGTCCAGAAAATACCCATTCATGTAATATGAAAAAATTTATTGAAGAAGATACAAGATACAAGGAACATTGTACATAGGACAATGATACCTCAGTCCCCTTCAAAGTAGGCACCTTGGGGCCTCATACAGTTCTCCCAATCGCCATCAGCTACCCTGTCTTATTTTTCTGAATCTCACTGATGGTCTGAAATCTCTTCCCTTTCAAAGGTGATTTTAGATTAGGGAAAAGCCAGAAGTTATAGGGCTCTAAATCTGGGTTGTAGGGGGCCTGAGTCACCTGGGTGCTTTGATGTTTCACCAAAAACCTCTACACAAAATGTGACGCATGAGTGGGCAAGCTGTCATCATGAAGCTGCCAATAACCAGTTGCCGATAACTGTGGCCTTCTGAATCATCTGAATAGTTTCTGTGGAGGAATGTTCAAACTTAAAGCAAAATTTAATGCCGATTCATTGTTCTACTTGCTTAGTTGTTTTGAATGTGACAGCCACACAGTATACATGCTCACTCAGTGGCATCTACCTCCCCCACTGACACAACACAGTGAAGTTCACACATACTCATTCCAGTCCACTCTCCTTGGCTGCCAGCTTACATCAGAGTTGAGCAAACCATTCTCATTGTATTAACAATGACTGGACTTTTTTTCTGGACAGATCTCGTGTGCTTCATCCCCTTTATCCCCACAATCTAATTCATGTAATTGTTGTTTTATGGCTGGGTGAGTTCAGTGGTGCCTTTATGGTCTGCCTACTTTGACTCTTATTCTACGGGCTAAACCACCTGCCATATAACTGTAGGGGGATCTTCATCCCCTGTAAATACAATCATGACATTCTCGTGTACACACCTTTTCACTGGGTTTTTGTATTGCTCATCCTTTTATCAGTGTGTCTGACCCTTCTATCCTAGTGTTCTTCTTAGCACTGATATTCCTTTTTATTTATTTATTTATTTATTTATTTATTTATTTATTTATTTATTTATTTTTGTGTTCCATAGAGCAGAAAGCTTATGATTTTATCACTCTCACATCTTTGACTTTTTAAATAGACTTTATTTTTTAGAGTGATGTTAAGTCCACAGCGAAGCTGAGCAGAAAGTACAGAGATTTCCCATGTACCCTCTCTCCCAAACATATATGGCCTCCCCCATTATGAGCGTCTTCCACCAGAGTGTACATTCATTAGAGCTGATTAACCTACATTGGCACATCATTATCATCGGAAAGATTCCTGGCTTTTTAGTTTATTGTTCTCTCTTCAATGTATTTCTTGGTTCTTTTTCAGACAGGTTATTCGCCTTTTCCATTAAACATATGCTTTAAGTCATTTTCAAAATTCTGACTGAGGCTTTTCTGGGCAGCATGTCAGGCACTATGAGTAAAGTGTTGTGTAGTCACATGGAGTCCCAGACCTTGGGTGCTTATGTGCTCGCTCCTGGTCAGAGGCAGTGGCCTCTGTCAGAATTAGTATAGTGAATGACTGGTGATGATTACAAAAGTTTCAATAAATAGGAATGCTTACACATGTTCCTGGTATCCTCTATTTTTTGACTTATGTTTTTAAAGATTTCCAGCATGTCACATAAAATTACTAATTTCATCAGGGTGCGCACTGCTCCTTCTTGGGCTAGAATGATTTCTCAGGTTGGATTTTGCCCTTTCAGCTGTGAGGTCCGTCGGTGCTGGCCATGGCCTTTGTCCTTGGTTGCCCCGACCATACTTGAATTCCTGTCCCACACTTCATGGCCTCTTCCCCACCTTCCAAGTTTTTAGCATCATAGTTAGGGATTGATACCTGATACTTGGGGAAAAGCTTGGACCTGATGCTCTTTCTGTCCCTCTTTCAAATTGGTTTACTTTCTATACTTTAAATATCTTCTTCAAACTAATGGACATACTTTTCCTTGGGAAAAAATAGTTCATCAATTTGACACGATCTCTAGAATTCTGTATAGGAATCTATGTGTGTCCTTGCCTGTTTGGGTTAATTCTGGCCTCATTCACAGGTCTAAGACACTTCCTGTGCTTTCCAGACCTTTCTCCCATTTCATTGCTATGGGCAATGTAATATATTTGAAATATGGAGGACAAGCATTTTACCCTTTTCCCTGCCCTTTCTGTTATTAATAATCGCTGTGACTTTTCAAAGTCTCACCCTTCTCTCTCGCCCCACCTCTCCCTGGATATGTCCTGTCTCCTGTCTAATTAATGGCCATGGTTTACAGACAGTGCAGCTGTCTACACATATGGTTCATTACCCTGAAGACAGAAAACGATGTAAGAGTTGAAGGTTTCTTTCTCAGGGTTCTTCGGGCAACTATGAAGGATGAAATCATTAATGTGAACTTTTAACTAAAACAGGGCCTTGTGGTATTGCATCATCTTGTTATACCTCCAGTGCATACACTAGAGGCATTATAGCTTTTAAATCAGGGTTTATTAGCTTTTGTTTATAGCTAAATTTGCTTGGCACCAGAGAGAACTGCAAAATAATAATAAAACACTTTATGCTGTATCTGAGTTTTCTAAATGTCTCACATTTGGGGTGAACTACCAACAATAAAATGAATTAATTAGAAAAGAGGACTCAGTATTTTCCTAGAAAGACAACAGGCTATCATTACAGTAGCTGACATGTTTTAGAGAAGAGAGGCATTTATAAACCCCAGAAGAGAGACTGTTCTTAGGTGCTTCACAGAGTTGCCTTTATTCATTCGTGTGTCACGTATTTCTTCATACTGCTTACCAGAGAGTGTCCTAGGTGCTGGGTACTAGTGAAGAAGAACTACTGCTTGTCCTCTAAGAAATCAAGAGATTGCTTTACTCTTTTAGTCCTAATATGTGAGACTGTTTTGCAAGCTTCTCGGGTCAACTTCTATCATCTCAGAGAAATCCTGGTAACTGTGAATATTGTGTTTAGCCTCTTCTTTCCCCAGTCCCTTATGTTGACCCTTAGTTTTTGACCGGTGACTAACTCCTGGTTAACTTCGCAACTGGGTCCTGTGCTGCCAAGTCAGGTGGTACAATTATCCTCAGCCCATGTCCCAGTGAGGAGGGAAATGATCATGACTTGTATGCCTGGTGTGGCCTTGAGAATTGGGTGCTGACTAAAAGTCATATTGTTTTGCACTTCCTGTTGCTTTTGTTTCAGTTCTTACCTACTCTGTTTTCTTTTTTTTTTTCCCTCTTTTTTTTTTCAAACCAGAGCTCTATTCCAAACTCTCCAACTTGGCTAGGACTTTAGCGTTTAATGAGCTCAGAAGTTCAGGTCCTATCTCTAATCTGTGATGAGATCTTCTCTTCCTTTTCATCTCTTTTATTTTATTTTCTCTCTGTTTATACTTTAAATCAGGGGTTTGCAATCTGGGTTCTTCAATCTTTATAGGGTCTTTGTAAATAGACTTCATGAAATCCACAGCTCCCTGGAATTGCATTAGCAAATTGTTTTGTGTGTGCCTGTGTTTCAGATTTGCAAAGTGACCCCCAAATAATACTCTACTAATAATTTTGGACCTCTGTAGTTTTCACTATATGCTTTTGTCTGTCTCTAAACAGTCACCACCATCTTATAACATCCATTACTATGTGAGTACCAATCTCTATCAAATTGTATTTTCAGATTAAAATTCTCTCCTAGTCACCTTCAACTACCTATAGCAGTGGTCCCTAACCTTTTTTGTACCAGGGACTAGTTTCATGGAAGACTATTTTTCTACTGACCGGGGGTTGGGGGGATGTAGGAGGGTGGGCTCAGGGGATGGTTTTGGGGTGATTAAGCACATTACATTCTAGCTCACCTCCTGCTGGGCAGCCCGGTTCCTAACAGGCGGCAGACCTGTGGGGGACCCCTGACTTACAGGACATCTTCTCCCTAGGAGTCTCACAGGCTACTTATGTGCTAACCTGACCTATTGCCCTATTGTTTTCCTTTTATAATTCTTTTACCTCCTCTGATAATTTTGGATAGGCTATCCTTACCCAAGACAGGACATAAATCTTAAGCACCCCTTTTACCCTCACCTCTGCCTTTATGCCAGTGTGTGGATACCACACATTGTACCAATTTTTTATATGCCGTCAAAATCTTCTTATTCCTATGTCCTCTGCTACTGCCTTACTTAAAAACTGTAAAATTTAACTCTGTCTGTCTCTATTTTTGTTGCCCTCCAAACGATCTTCCACATTCAGACAAAAGAGATCATTCTCAAAAGCGTATATAATCATTTCATTTATTTATTTAAAATGCTGTAATTCTTCCCTCGCTTACAAAATGGGATGCCATGAAAATTCCGTTAGTGTCATCCACTTTGCTTCCCATGATCTTGCTCATACTTGCCTCCCCAGGCTTATCTGTTGGTTACTTCCCACATATCCACATATTTTGGTGTCTCCAAAGCTTTAATATTTTCTGTACTCACACAGTAAAATGTCCTCCCACTGAACATGGAGTTTACTTCTTCACTCTTTGATGCTGTGTCTGACCACATGATGTGTTGTGACTAAAGAGGTAGCATATGTGACACAAGCAGTATCTTTTTAAAAAATATTTTTTTTATTTATTTTTAGAGAGAGAGGGAAGGGAGGGAGAAAGAGAGGGAGAGAAGCATCTATGTGAGAGAGAAACATTGATCAGTTGCCTCTAGAATGTGCCTTGACTAGGGACCAAACCTGCAACCCAGGCATGTACCCTGACCAGGAATCGAACCAGCCACCCTTCATTTTGCGGGACAGTGCCCAACCAGCTAAGTCACACTGGTTAGGGCCACAAGTAGCATCTCGAAAACTACTTGGATGACTGACCGTATTTACTCTTGCGTTTCTGTCATCCCCATGAGAAAAATTTGCCTAGCCTATTCTGCTGGTCCTGGAGGAAGATGCTGAACAAGTGGGACAGAATTGTTCCTGCTGAATTACTCCATTCAAGCACTGACTAGAACAGAGTCCTCTGCAAAGGAGTGAGCAAGCCCAGACGACATAGCCAGCATCCTGCAGCTAATTGTTGTGTGCCTCTGGGTTTTTGTGTCGCTTGTTACACAGCAAAAGCAAACCAATGCATTTTCCATAAAGCTTTTTGCACACTGGCCTTATTCAGTGGCTTAGTATTACTCAGAGCCATAAACCTCTATTCTTATGATTCTTTACTTTGCTTCCCTTCAGATTCTCATCTGCCTAGTGAATTCTTACTTATACTTTGAGACCCAAATCAAATATTTCTTCCCCAGTGAAGCCTTCTGTGAATCTACAAAAAAAAACAAAAACAAAAACAAAACAAAACAAAAAACCAAAACACACACACACACAAAAACAAAACAGTCATTTTTGACTTTGGGCCATGTGGCACTTTCCATATATTAAGCTGCTTTTGTAGCTTATCACATGTCTTTTCCCTCGTATAGGACTAAGTACCCAGAGGACAGTGCTGTTTATTAGTTAACTTTAGGCATGGCTTGGGAATCCTCCTGAGAGGAAGGCATACCTAAGGTGAGCGTGGAAGGATGAAGGTGAACAGATAGAAAGGAGGTAGAGCAGGAAAACCTATCCAGACTTTTTTACATGACACCAGGGAGCAGATGAAACCAGAAATGTTTGTGAATAACATTTTCCCTCAATGTTTCTTCCCTTTCCCAGATATAATGGAGCCTGTGGTTTCGTGCGGTAAGGAGAGCTCTTCCAAAAGCACAGTCCTGGATGTGTCCTGGAACACTGTGATTTTCTTCCCTTTGGGCCTCAAAACCATGTGGTGCCTGCTCAGCACCTGCTTTTCTCTGGGCATTCTGTCCAGCTGTCCAGTTTGTGAGAGATGATGACATTTACAACCGTTACAAGTACAAGGCAACTGTCCTGGCTGCCTGCCAGAGCAGGGCCCAGGTCCAAGTGGCTACCATCTGGCAGGACATCTGCTCTGCCTCTGCGAGGGCTCTGGATGCAGCAACGTGCCCACAGAGCAGACATTGCGCGCTGTCCTTAGGGAAGGTGTTGCAGTTCCCCCCATGCGAGAGATGAGAGTGAGAGTAGCCCAGAGGGTGGCCTTTCCACTGTGGTTGTGCTTCTTCATAGCCTTCAGGTTTGGGGGCCCTGAATATACTTGGAACATGGCCTCTGTAGCCAGACCGACTGGGTCTCCATCCTGGCTACATCACTTTGTGACCTTGGGGCAAGTTATTTAACCTCTCTGTGACGAGCACTGAGTCCATCCTCAGTAAGTGTCAGCTATGTTTATTTTTAGATAGGATCTTAGAGTTTTGTCATGTGCTCTGGAGCTCTGTGGCTGCCAAATATCTCCAGGCTGTGCCCTTTGTGATGCTCACGTCCTGTTTTAGTTGACACTCATCATTTATCCCAGCCATGCTGAATACCTGTAATTCCCTGAATTTGTAACTTTCTTACCGATATCTCAGGCTTTTATATATGATGTTCTCCCTGCTGGAGAAATCTTTGTTCTCTCTTCATCAGGTTAACTCTTCATCCTGTAAAACAGTTTCTCCTGGAAGCCCTCGTTGATTACCTGCTGGCTGTGTATTGCCATAACTCTCTGTGCACCCCCCTCTACTATTGGCTGGCTGGCTGGATGAGGTCCTCATGCACACCATCTCTATTACTCTCATTTAATTAATCCCCAAACAGTTAAATTACATGCTTCATTGTCTTCCTGAAAAAACATCTATTTGTTCTTGTTTCAAATGCAGATTTTGGCCCACAAGGGAGGGAATGGAAAGCCCAGTTCTAGAGAACGAGATTGGAACAATCACAGACTACTTTCCGATCCAAATCTCCCTCAGTCTGTGATTATGTACAACCAAATCGACCAGCTGGAAAGAGCTGATTCAGGGAATTGGTGTTATTTGTCCAATATAGACATTTGTTTGGCTGGATCTAATCACGTTTAAAATGATTTTAGTTAAGTGGAATTGCGTACATGCTGTCATTGGATTTAGGAATAAAGATGAAGCCATTTGGCCACTAGAAATTCTGTATTTTTTGGTATAGCTTACGCCAGCAAGCCTCTTAGACAGATGAGTTGTTTTAACTTCACGTAATTTGATAAATTCAATGGGGCTTACCTTCCCAGAAACAAGTCTCTCTCCAGAGATAGGATCTGTTATACTTACCATTTTGGCCAGTCCCTGAGTAAAAGTTTTATCTGTAGAAATTTGCTATGGAAGACTAACCTTGTTAACTGTATCTTAACCAATGTAATTAAGATTATAATAAACATTAACATATTTATTCATTTAACAATTTTTTTCCTATATAACATATACTGAATCTTTTTCTACTGAAACATGTTTGGGATAGGTCAGTGAAAAGACAAATACAGATTTCTGCTCTCCAGGACTGCACAATTTGGTAAAGAGACACAGAAACTGAAGAATGAATATACAAGCAGAATGCCAAGTGCATCTAAAGGTAATAAATGCTATGAAAAAGCCAATGAAGGTGCAGATTTTTATACTTTACATAGCCCTTTCACATACATAGTATCATGTGATTTTTCTAAATACCTTGAGGTAGGTAGGGAATATATGGTTTCTCTTTTATAGATGAGAAAATTGAGGCAAAAAGGCAATATGGTGTCTGGCCTTTCCTGGCCCTTCGTTCTTCCTTTTACCTGGAAGTATTTGAAACACCGTTAGCTTACATTTAACTTAAAACCTAGGGTCAATTCTAGAAACAGAGATTTAAATGTTAGCTCCAAGAAGTGTAATTGGTCGGTCATATGGTAGCTCTATTTTTAATTTTTTTGAGGAATCTTAGTACCATTTTTCATAGTCTCTGCACTAATTTATAGTTCCAACAAGCGTGCACAAGGGTTCCCCTTCCTCCACATTCTTGCCAACACTTGTTATTTGCTGTCTTTTTGCTAACATTCATTCTGACAGACATGAGGTGATTCCTCATTGTGGCTTCCTTTTTTCTTTTTTTCCCTCTCATTGTGGTTTTGATTTGCATTACCCTGGTGATTAGTGACGTTGAGCTTCTCTTTATGTGTCTGTTGGCCATATGCATTTCTTCTTTGGAAAAATGTCTATTCATGTCCTCTGCCCATTTTTAAATTAGATTGTTTATTTTTTTGATGTTGAGTTGTATCAGTCCTTTATATATTTTAAACAGTAATGCTTTATTGATATGTCATTTGCAAATGTCTTCTCCCATTTAGTTGGCTGCCTTTTCATCTTATTGATGATTTCCTAGGATGTAATGGACAGCATAGGGAATAGAGTCAATAATATCATAATAACTGTGTTTGGTGGCAGATGGTTACTAGACTTAGTGTGGTGATCCCCTTGGATACATGTTAACTTGTTGTGTTGTACACCTGAAACTAATACAATAATTTATGTCAATTATAATTACAAATAAATTAATAAAAATTAAAAAGGACTAAGAAGAAATAGCTCCAAGAAAGCATTAAAAAAGATTCTCACTTGAGGATATGTTTATTGATTTGGAAAGAGAGGCAGGGAGAGAGAGAGAAAGAGAGGGAGAGAAACATTAATGTGAGAAAGAAACATCAACATGAGCGAAAGCACTGATTGACTACCTCTTATATGTGTCCCAACCAGGGGTTGAACCCGCAACCTAGGTATGTGCCCTGACCAAAAACTGAACCCATGCCCTTTGGTGATCAAGACAACACTCCAACCACCTGAGTTGCTTGGCCAGGGCACCAAGCATTGTTGGCGCGAATATCAAATGACCTTCGTCTTAGTTTAGCTTAAATGCGTGTACTAATTCTGCCAATCGGGTCACAGTTACCTAGTAGCAGATGCTCTACTTTCTCATTTGTAGATTAGTTTTAGTTCCTGACTCTGTCAAATAAAAAAAATGACAACAGCCAACACAACAATAGCTGTCTAGTGTGAATGAATCAAACTTATATCTGTTATTGTCAGATTGGCAAAAAATATGAGAGGGGACCAAAAAAAACACAAAAAACCCCAAAACCCAACAATGGAATTATCTTCTAGAGACCCTTTGTAGTACAGGCTTCCGCCACTTGGTGAGTGTTCTAGGAACCCATCTGTGTCAGTGTACCAGCTGGTGTTGCTTTGAGAGGATGAGTTCAGCTTCAGTTAATTTTTTTTGGAAGATTCTTTCAACCTGTTTGCCCATTTCATGATGAGAGATTTACGAGTGCACCTGCCCACACCACACTGAGTGTGCAGCAGTTTTTTACCAAAAATGTGTGCCCTACCCTCCCTATTCACCTGATCTCTCCCCAGGAGATTTTGTTTTCTTTTTGTTCCCCGTGATGAAAGATGTCCTTAAAGGGACACATTTTGCCATGTGGAAGAGGTGAAATGAAAAACGGCAGAAGCACTAAAAGGCATCAGAATCAATGAGTTCAAAAACTGTTTTGAGCAGTGGAAAAAATGTCTCGATAGGTGTATTGATCAAATGGAAATTACTTGGAAGATGACTGAAGTTTAAACATATAATAAATACCCATTTTTAAAAATAAATAAACTCCTTTTTGGGGGGGGTCCCCCTCATATTTTTTATTGTGCCACAGAATTTTAGTGATTAGTTCATGTGCATCATGAGATGAGAAACATTGATAATCACTGGCTTAGACCAATACACCCGTAAAGTACCTTGGTGTTTGAAGGCGCAACTATAGCAAGCTGTTCAAGGCATAAAGAAGGACCCGCCTGACTGGGATATATTCTGTGCATTATGTATCCAGAGAACGTGTCAAGGGCCTGGTAGAATGAAATTTAGTGACCTAACGTTCTGTTTCCCTCTCCCCCTCTTATTCTCTCTCTCTCTCTCTCTCTCTCTCTCTCTCTCTCTCTCTATTTCTCTGCATTTCGCTTCATCTTTGTTTTCCTTCTAAACGTAGGACCTAAATTCCATCCAGGAAATATTTTTGCTCTGCCTCTGTCTCCCACTGCTATTTGATTCACACTTGGTCATGTATCCCCAGTCCATCTAAGAGTGGTAACTTGGTTTTGGAACTGCATTTGGAATCTGCATTTAGACTGTGATGAAAACGTACATTTAGACTGTTGTAAATATGTAGTTAATTTATTAGTGTTTGTTAACCAATAAGTTAAGAGTAATGAAAAAGAGTTGAAACTAAAATACATTTTGCTTCTAAAAATTTAAAGTGGTCTTGAGATAAAGAGCTCTGCCCTTCTGCTTTATCACTGATGAACAACATTATGCTTGGTCAGGAAGTCACAGCTCTTGTAAAACTTTATTAGTGTTCAAGATCATTAACGAGAAGCAGAGGGGAAAAAGAAGTAAATATAAAGTGTCAGTTTCAGGCAGTCAGAGATAAGTTCATTGAGCTGTAAATTAAATCAAATGCCACAAAATATGCAGATTGTAAAAATGTCCATTCTCTGCAAAGCTGTTAAACTTTAAAAGGTCTTTTCAATTAAAATGACTGAGATGAGTATTATGTCCTGTTGCTATGGAAAGGGCTTGCAGAACAATCAGAAGGTACTGGGGATGGGAAGTTGGGTGTGTAAATTTTTTTAAAAAATACATAAAACGATCAGCTGACAACAAATATTTTGCTTACCTTGTCAGCTACCTGCTCCTGCTTCCAGTCCTTGTCTTCTTGCTAAACTCCACACGCATTATTAAATTTTTTGGGGGGGGTTCCCAGTACTATTTATTCCACATTTGCGTATATAATTTTGTCATCTCCTTTGTGTTATCTTTGTCTCTGAATCTGACTTTAGTTTTGAGTCATGAATAAATTTATTACTATGTCTGATGCAGGTGTTCTGGGGGGTGCAGGCACCTGAGAGTGTGTGACCCAATGTGGGTTCTTGCAAAGAAGTATTCATGCAAAAAATTATTCAGACATGAGCCAGCATAGAGTTTACAGTGAAAGTGGGTTTATTGTTAATGCAGTGAGACAGAGAATGGGCAACTCCACAGACAGAGCAGCCCCCTTTTACTGGAATTTGTTTCCTTTATTAAGATTAATTTAATTGAGGGGTACTTTATTCAATAAGTGGGAGGAATATTCAGCCTCTGCCTGGGAAAGTTGTAGAGATTTCTCAGAGGACCTTCATTAGCCATGTTGTGTCCTTAAATGGGCTTTCCATTTCTAACCATGGTGGCATGGGGTGTGTCATTTAGCATGCTAATGTATTACAATGAGCGTATAATGAGGCTTGGAGTTCCTGTTTGGTGAAATTAGTTGCCATGTTGCATCAAGCTGGTCTCTACTGCTTTTAAGCCACAACTCCGGTAGCGGGTGGTCTTCCTTCTTCTTGAAGGAAGCTCCTGTAGTTTTTACTGACTGCAGTTGCTCTGCCACATAACGTATCTCACATCCATCTTTAAAGTCTCAAGTTAAAGCACCCTTGTGGAGACTGGGTTATGGGTCTCATATTATAATTGTCATAATTGGAGAAGAAGGCCACTATGCCTGTCTGATATGACACATGGTGACTTTCTCCAAAGGCTAACCAATATGTTTGATTAAGAAGGGTCAAAAGTTGGTCAATGCCCACCACATCTATTACTTTCGTTGTTCACTCAAAAATACATACTGTTTCCATTCTTAGGAAAGAAAGGAACAAGGAAGGAGGGAAGGAGAAACATATAATAACACATTTAATTTTTAGATTTAATGCTGCATACCACTCATTAGGGATGGAACATATTAGCTCAACTAGGAAGATCAGATCTCATATGTTATAAGAATTGGGGTTTCTCCTTAACTAAGCATATAAATATCTACTATAATTTCCTCAGAATATTTGTTTCTATTTTGGCCCAATAGGAGAGTTAGATAAGTTAATAGTAGGAGTCAATAACTCCGTGTACCTCTCAGGGTTTTTTGTTTTGCATTAATGATACTGGTGATTGACGCAATGCCCCTTTCCCTCTAGATATAGTATTACTTTGTTTTTCTAATTTGGAAGGCAGGGATAAAGAACCAAAGTGGTGAAACTGAAACTTGTGGCTATCTCTCCTAATTATATGCTTATTCCTAGGAGGAATAATGATGGGAAGGATTTCGGTGTCTATGGCAGACTGAATAGTGGTCCCTCAGAGAAGGCTGCCTCCTAATTACCAGAATCTGTAAATGCTCTTGTACTTGGAAAAGGATTTTTAGATGTAATCAAGCTAAGGCTATCGAGATGGAAAGATTATCGTGGGTCACCCTGATGTGCATGACGTCATCACAAGGGTATCCTTCCAGAGGTGCGAAGGCGTAGTCTGGACCAGATAGAAGACAGTGTTGGGAGGAAGATGGAAGCAGAGGGACACAGAGACAGGAATTTGTTGCTCAATTGCTGGCTTTGAAGGTGGAGGAAGGAGATGTGGTGACCTTCGGGTGGGTAGTGTTTAAAGAAGACCACATGGCTTACTGTCTGGTTTGGCATTTGACTTTTCATAAGACATAAGTGGTAAGTGGCCTACAGATGGTGATCACACAGCAGATTTTAAAAGAAAAGTGTGTTGCTTGTGAAGATGGAGACAGATTCATGAGCAATGTGGGTATGTTAACAGGAATACCCAAGTGGACATGATATTTGGGGCTGTTCACATCTAACCCCTTGTATGATGTCCTGGTAGAGATTAGGGGACAAGACATGTTTCCACATTTTAAATATTATTAACCACTGAAAGATAAGGATTTCTTAATTATGGCTAGAATGTGAAGGAAGAAAATGTGAAAAAAAGTGCCCTGTTTAAAAAACTGAAATATGTCAGGTTTTGAAAAGCTTATGTTGAAAGCACAGAATGAGTAATTCCTGGTGTTTTACTAGTGGTTTGTTTTAATATAAATGAGGTAAGGTTACAATACACTAAAAAATAGTGTGCTAAGTTTTTGTTTGGCAGAAAGGAGAGAAGTAATTCTCACTTTATGATGATATTAGAATAATTCCAACATAAAGCTAAATTAATCATTGTTTACTCACTCTGTGATCTCCATTGGTTCTCTAAAGCCTATGTTAAATAAGTTAATATAACAGGGGAATTTTATGTTAATGCTTAAATTCCCAGAAGTAAGGGAGAAAGGAGTATGTCCTAGGTATTGCAGGTAACCTCATGAGATGCAAAATACATGTGGCTAATTGACATAGGAGCTTAATTTGGGACCAAATCCAGCCCTTCCCATGATTATCTTTTTACTGGCTGTGACAAGTTGGGGAGCAGTTTTAGGCATTCCTCCAGTAAGGATTCAGCACATTAATACACCCCACAGGGGGATGCTCTCTAGTGCACATGCAGACTGTCATGCGAGCTAACTTTAAACATTTGTGTTTGTGTCAGTAATTTCCTGGCACCAGACAAGGGGAGTAATACTTGGAAAGGAAAGTTACTGTACTTTGTGAGTTATGTAGGAAGGCACTTCTCTTCCATGAGGGTCCCTTTGGCTGTTTAAATTAAAACGGCACTGAAAAAAAAAACCTTCCCCACCAGCATTATGACTTTCCATGAGCATCCTGGGAGGATCCTCTGCCAGAAAAATAAAAATTAATCAATCATGCAGAAATCTTAATGTTATTATACGGTATTTAAATTTTATATTCTTGATGTATCACTGATTGTGACAGGATGAGTATGACTTAATGTGATCTTGAACAAATGGAGAAAGATTCGAAATGTTCTGGGCTATCTGGCAGAAAGACATTAGTTTTTTTAGTAATAGGTTCTAAAACACTTTTTGTTTGTTTTAAATTCAAGAACTATTTATTAAACAGTCATTACGGATCCTCCATGGGTTCAGTGCCCACTGATGGCAGCAATGTACAGAACCAATGACACTGTCAGATTTAGATTTAACAAAAGGAATGACCTGACACTCACAGCTGAAGTTACCTTTTTCAGTGAGAGACAGTGAGAGAATGCTTTAAGGGTGTCCCTGGGATTTCCACCCGTTCTTAACTGGAAGAGCAGCTGGGGGATTCACTCCTTGGAGGGGCAACCACGCAACTGAACTTACGTGATACATTTATGTTCTGAAGGACTTGGTATCACAAAGGTGATGATGAGAAATATTTCTTTAAGGTTCTGGACACCCTCGAGAGATCCATTTTAAAACTGCTTCTTGGTAACTATTGGTTGTATTGAAAATTCTTTGAGGTTAGGGGGTCATGAATTCCATATATAGAACACGCACAGATGCAGAAATGACCTCATGTCCTGGCCCTGTCCTGCCTATATACGTATACCCTCTTAAGGTTGATACTCTTACTCCTATTTTACAAAGGGAGAAATAGGGGACCACAGAGGTGAAGGCACTTGTCCAGGGTTACACTACAAGTTGGTGGCAAACCCAGAGGACAGACCTAAGACAGCTTGGCTTAACCCTGTGGCCGATGTCCAGCTCTGACCTGATGCTTGAGAGGTTTTTGTCCTCACAATTTCCCCTTCAGCATGTCTAGTGGTTGTAGTCATTAAAATATTCTCCTTCTTCACCACCCTCAGAAAAGTATCCATCATAGAAGTAGTGCATTGTCAACATTAAATACGCAGGTAATTGAGGTTGTGCTCTCACAGTGGGAGGAAATGAACAAATCAGGGTAAGGCAGTGCCCTCCTGCCCTTCAGGGGAAACCCATTAAACGATATGGAGGAGCGTCCCGGGCACCCATCTGCGGAGGGTAAATTGTCCCAAACACACTTAGCTTCAAAAGCGTCTCCTCAGCCCATCTTCTTGCTCAACAACTAAATTGTGTTTTTACCATTTGACCCAAGCCTCCCGGTTTCCTGATACTTTTTCACCTTCGCTGCAAATTGTCTATCTCCTGTTTTTAAATCTCCAAATCAAATCTTCATTTTATCGCTAGTTCAGGAGATTAAAAAGTAAACCTCCAGGCAGCAGTTAATAAGTAATTGTTTATTTAGCCATCATGTCAAGAGTGAAGCTCACAATCAATTCTCCAGAGGTCGACTCTAGAATTCACTTAAACACTGCTTTCCAGTCGCCAAGTGAATAACTACTCTGTCGCTTCCTGAGTTTGATTAAGGTTACAGAACTAATTGTCTACTTCCTGTAGTTAAACTTGACCTCCACTTAGAAGGAGTACTTACTAACAGGTGTTTCTATCTTATTTTCCCTTTACTTAAACTAAAGAATTACTAATATTTATGGAATGCATACTAGATGCTAGACACTATATTTAAACATATGCTGTGAGTTATATTGAAAAATACTTCTAATAGCTCTATCATATAAGTACTATTATTACATACTTTTATACAGATGAGAACATTAAAACTTTTATAAGGACTTAGAAGAATTTTCAACTCTACACAGATAAGTAGTTGACGTCAAGGACTCAAGTCCCAAGTTCTTGCAGTTCCCAAAACCCTTGCACTTAATCACTGTATCCAACGGTACTTAGGTAACAACATGCAGGTCTCCTGATAATACTTCATAATTTAATACAACTTAATATATATATTATTTTTGGATACCTATGATTTTTGGATACTGTGATAGATGTTGACGATATTAAAATAGTGAATTATTGTTCTCACCCTTACAAACATGGTCTAGTTATAGAAAGGAGGGGGGGTATAGGAATAAAATTTTAGAAAAAAAAATAGCATGATCAATATTATCACAGCAATACCAGTTACTCACTTTGGAATATGAAAGAGGTAAATTCCAATGGACTCTTAGAAGAGTTGCCCTTAGCAGCTTATTGTAATTATTGTTCTCTCAGTGGGTCAATTCTGCTGCACCACTGTGAGGTATGTCTGCCTTGTAATTGTTCATTGTTCAACCAGGCAAGTAGGGAAGTATCATGTGAGAGAAACCTTCACTTCTTCATTTCACCGACACAACAATTTCCTGGTTGTTAATCTAAAGACCCAAATATAGAACACACATATTTTGTTTTTACATGGTCAGGCCACTCACCAGAGAAAAATAAATAGTGTGTCTGGAACTGGACATTAGGAATGAACTCAGGGATCATCTTGTCCATACAAAACTTCACTCATTTATTACAGGTCTGCAGAATATATGCTCAACACTGCTCACATACATACATCTTTCCCTTTCTTACCCTTGGGTCAAAACATTTGTATAATTATAGAGTTACTGGGTCAGAAAATTTCTTCATAATCCAGAGATGATGCCAAGAGCTCACTCTTTCCTCAGATATCCTAGTCCCTCATATAATCTGAACTTTCACCTTTCTTGTATTAAGTTTCCCTACATCAGCCACTGATATTTTCTCTTGTCTGCTGGCCTAGGCAACCAGTCTAAGAGTTTAAGAGACAGGAAAGACTGACCTCACAATTCACAAAGTTATTTGAATTGGGTCTTACAGGGCGGGCAGTTTCTTTTCTTATTCGTTTTTGCTTTTCTATAAATATCTCATTTTATTTTCATAATTAGAAACCCAAAATGCTTCAGATGGGAAGAAAACGTTGTTCCATTAGGTACAAGCTATTCCTCACTTTTCCACTGTCATGGGTTACTCCTCCATTTTCCCCAACAGCAGTTAACAAGAAGGTTCCTCCTGAATCTGTAAGGCTTTTGGCAACGCCTCTGGCTCAGCCCTCGAAAATTTTGTGCATTCACTTCTTTTGCTTCCTGGGTTGTGACGCAGGGCTGCTGTCTTCCATTTAGTGCCCTGGATGCTCAGCTAGTCAGGATACAAAAAGAAGGCAACTGGTGAGTGAAACTGATATAGCATGGAAGGTACAGGGAATATTTTTTCCTAATGGTCTATAATTTCAGCCTCCACATGGTCACCTTTCTGTTTTCAAAACTAAGCCTAGATTTGGCGAAGACATTTACTGAGCACATTTATTATTTCCAGAAGCATCAAAAACAAGTGAATAACAGAAGAGTTTTTAAAAAACAAAACATTGGAACAATCAGGCCCCCTATTGGAAAAAAATACAATGGATAAAATAAGTTTCAAATAATTTAAGAGTGACATGAAATAGGCAAATAACCATACTATAGCTTGAAGAAAATAAAGGAGCATATTACCAAAACTGTAGCGGTATGAGGACTTTCTAATCTTTTAAGTACCAGCAGAACTCTTAAAGAAAAAAAATCAATACAAAATTAAAAACTACTGTATATAAAAAAAGAAATAAATTCAAGCAAACACATAACCAAACATAAAAAAGAAATAAAAAAAAATGTTTTGCTGAGTGAAGTATGGCAATCCCAAAAGGTCACATTCTGTGTGATTCCATCTGTATAATATTCTCAAAATGACACAGTTGTAGAGATGGCAAAGAGATGAATGGTTTTGAAGGTTAGAGATGAGAGGAGGGGATGCGTATTTTATTTCAAACTAATTTTTTTCTGTGTTTTAAATTTAATTTTTATACAATTTATCAGGGTGGCATTTGTTAATAAAACCATACAAGTTTCAAGTGTACAACTTAATAAAACATCATTTGCACACTGCATTGTGTGCTCACCACCAAAGTCAAGTCTCTTTCTGCCCCCATTGATCTCCCCTTTGCCCACTTCCACAGTAGAGCCTATGTCTATGTAATATATATATATATAGATAGATAGATAGATAGATATATGCATATACACACACACACACACACACATATATACATATATAATTTTTTTGCTTCATCTCTTCACCTTTTTTCACTCAGCCTCTCAACCCCCTTCCCCTCTGAAGGCTATCGGTCTATTCTATTATTTTAAAATAGTAAATATTTAAAATATATTATTATTGTGATAGAATTGACTTATAACATCATGTAAGTTTAAGTTATACAATGTCTTGATTTGATGCACTTATATATTGTAATATGATTACCACTATCACCTTAACTTAACTAGCACCTCTACCCATAGGTAAAATTTAAAATTTTCCAGGAGCCATATTAAAAACAGTAAAAAATAATGGGTGAAATCATTTTAATATTTTATTTAACCAGAACATTCAAAATGTTATAATTGCAGCATGTAATTAATAAAAATGTGATTGAGAGACATTTACATTTTTTTCCATATATTTCATACTTGAAATTGTTTGAAGTCTCCATGGAGTTAAAAATTCCTTAGCTCATGTCCTGCCAAGTACAAATTTCCTTAAGCTCCAAGGATTCTAGGACTTACTAAATATATCAAAAGTACTTCGAACTCTGGATACAGGAGAGAAAGAACACAGAGACAGGCTTGGCAGTGGGACCTTCACCTTAGCTTCCTCCCTCCTCTCCCAGCCTGTCGCCACATATCAGGCCCTTCACCCAATCTCCCAGTCTCGAGGGTTTCATGAAGTCACAGGTCATGGGAGCGCAGGTCATGAGATACACAAACCTAGATCCTCATAGCTGCTCCATGGGAAGTCCTGCCTATGCCTGCCCACTCTCATTGCTGCTTTCACCCAAGTGCTTTTCTCAGTAGAGCCCAAGCGTGTGCGGAAGGTGATCCTTGAACATTTTTTCCTCCCAGTAACCACAGGGTACCTCCCTTAGTTCCTTCAGGACTTAGATTAAAAGTTGCCTCTCAGGAAAGCCCCCTGAGAAGGTAATCTGCAAAGGCTCCCTCATTTTATCTAGCATCTTTTTCCTCTAGATCACTCTACTATTTGACACCCCGATAAATTTGCTTCTGTTGTTTTGTTGTTCATTGTTCATCAGCTGGTGAGCTCTATGAAGGCAGGGATTTTTGCCTGTTTTGCTCTGATGCATCCCAAAGTGGCTATAATCATGTTTGGCATGTAGTCAATGCTCAATAAACATTTGCGAATAAACTAAACATACTTAAAAGTTTTCAGTTTCTGTTGTGTCTATTGGAGCAGATGTCCAATCATCCTGGGTAATATACTGTTTGTTTTGGAGTGTTTCTTTTCAATCATGTAGCTGTAACTGAATTAAACCCCCAATATTTGAGGAAGTAGACACATTTATTTGATCTTGCTTAAAAGATATGCCTTTCTCTATTTCATGGCACAAGGTCCAGCAAACCTTTGGGAAGAGAGTAAACTGGACCTGGTCTCTTCCCGTTTGTGCTTAACCTTATGAGATATCTTTTATGGGCCAAGGGAGCCTTGTCTTAGGTCAGCTGGCTGGTTAGAAATTCACAAAAGGGAAAGGAGGAGACAGACGTCCTCAACCTCATGTGTAAAGGGTCTGAGAGAGATATTATTTTCCTGTTAAATCTTGTGGCTTAAAATATAACCTCTTCATACCCAGCCACTCTGGCTGATTAGCCATGATTGTGTGATGACACAGAAACTAATGAGCACATTGGGAGTCAAGGCACACGCTGGGGATCACAGGAGAGAACAGCACCAGAGAAAGAGGTGACAGATTTCTCCCTCTTAATCAGAATTAAAAGATTATTGCTGACTAGCATTGATGGAAATGCTTTAATCACCACTGAACTGGGCAAGAATTGCATCAGTCAGGTCCATATATTTTCAGCATTAAGAACAGAGAGTGGATTCTTTTGGAGTATTAACTGGATTTTTGGATGCTTCTCTCTCTTTGGAGCAGGGAAAACCAGGATTGGACTATTGTACTCACTCAACTCCCATTTTTTTTTTTTTACCTTAATAAAGAGAATCATAGGAAAAATAAAAGGTACTCTTTTGATGGCAATAGAGAATGCTTAAATGCTTATTTAAATATTGTTTCTTTCCTCCTAGAATATAAGAGGGAGAGCATTTACATTAAAACGGTGTTTAGCTTTATCAATAGTTATAATGGTAAAAAAATGGAAATAACCAAAGTGAGTAATTAGAATATTCTCCTTTCTGATACTATATCCATAGCACCTAGAACACTAGTATCTGTTATGCAGAATGTATGCAATGCATATTACAAAATAAATGAATACATGAACAACTATTTAAATGAATTATCTACTTCCAGATTATGAATCCTGTGATTATAAATTAAAATATTAAATATAAATGATAATTCCAGGATTATGAATCCTATAAGTTATTGAAATGATTGTGTTAATCATGATATGGAAAATGTAAATATGATAATGTTGAACGAAAAAATGAAATAAAATATAAAGTAGTGTCTATAGCAATGATTCTTAAAATTTGGCTTTCATAATGTTACCCGGAGGGCTTGTTAACACACAAATTGTTGAGTCTCAATACCTGTTTCAGTTTCAGTAAGTCTGGAAGTAGCCCCAGTAATTTACATTTCTAGCACATTTCCAGGTGATGCCCAGACTGGTGGTCTCAAGACCATGTTTTGAAAGTTACTGGTCTAAAGAATGATTACAAGCAGGTAAAGTAAGAAAATAAATTACACCTGAAAAAGTGTTGAACAAGTAAAATTATGCCAAGAAAATGTTGAGGACACTGTTAATAGGGATTATGTTTTAAAAGGTGGATCATGGGTTCTAGCTCTCTTCTCTCTACTTTTCTTTATTTTCCAATTTTTGTGGTCATTTACATTACTTTAAAATGGAAAAATAAAACGGCCAAGCAGTTTAAATATACAAACAAAAGCAAAACAAAATGTGATGAATACATAATAGAGGGAAATATTAATTTCCTCTGAAGAGATGACAATGAAATTTGAAACGAATGTGGCTAACTTATGTGATTGGTCTGTGCTCACCTCTAATATTACTTACATGGCCTCTGTTAGAATTCCCTGACACTAAATTGATCTTTCGCCTGAAACCTAGAGTCAGTCTCCTCTAGGAACTTTTCTAAACTTTTCTTCACTTTTCTGAAGAAGATCCCACTGACACTGATGACAGTTTTGCCCACATTCGAGTTAGTTATTGCTTTGTTCCGGGTGACTCGAGTTTCCCTGAGCCTGGTCTCCAGTTTGCTGTTTGTATGACATGCCATTGGGCTGAGTATGTGAAAGCACTTGGATTTCCCATGCTCAGTTTGAGTTCCTATTTCCCACTTGCACATCTGGATCCACTGTTCCCCATTATTGTATCTGTTCCAGAAGGTAGATAATTTTGTATCCAAAAATCTATTTATTTAAGTATTTTAACTTTGGAAGAAAGGCCTGCCAAGGATTGAGCAAGAAGAGATCGATTGAAATTCCTACCCCAAAGTTTAGCTGTAGTGGGGTTTGAACCTGAGGGCGGCAACCATACAAAAGATGTGCCCTGTTACTGATCTATGCATTGCTTGAGTGTGGATAGTTTTGAACTACATCAGAAGGCTCCCTTGAGTTCTGCTTCCAGGTAGTCTGGCTAATGGAAAGTACTAGAAGGTGGGAGTCGACTAAGATTGGTGTATTTTATTCCCCTGACCCTGCTAGTCCATGGGTTGGCAGTGGCTTTATTACTACACAGAGGCCTTACCTCCTCTAGAATTTTTCTCTGCTCCAGCTCCATTTCTCTCCACAAATCCTGGTATCTGCCGCCTCCTTTTGTCCCTTCAGTCATAGAATACTACTCGCTCCCTTTGCTACCAGTTTGATGATGCTTTCATGCTCCTTATTGGTTTCCCTTAATCCTGCCAATATCTTGTACATAATCCCTTTATTAAATTTTCCTAAAATTACCCTATTTGAGTAGGCCATGTGTTTTCTGCTGGGACCTTTGCTGGTACACCTCCTGCTCATTTTAATTTCATTGTCTATAGATACATGCCTTCATCTTACAGAAAATAAGAGGCAGAAGCTCCCTATGGCCTAGCATGAAATATAAACAGCACGGGCTTTAGAGAATAACATATTGTTTCAAATATGAGTTTTGCCACTTCTTTCCTAAGTAACACAGTTAATTTATTTGAGACCCAATTTTATTTTCCCTGAGAAATGGTGATTATCATTTCTCACTGAGCTGTTGAAGGGTTAAGTAAGAAAACGTGTCAAATATCTAGCCCTTGGCACATATATATGTGCTCTAAAATTACATTTCCTGCTTTCCTCTCTATGCTGGAACTGGCCACATAGGTAAAAGGGGAAAGTTGTTTTGTTACCTCACTGTATGTCTACAACTGTTCCAAGCATCCTCTGCAGAAGATTCAGTCCCCCTCCACATTCATAAACAATTCCTGTCTTTCAGGGTAATGTACTTCTATCTCTCGTGTATCCCTGTTACCTGGACTCTACTTGGGAACACCTGAGTTCTAGAGAACGATACCTTCTCTCCCGAGAGGGCCCCAACGAGCAGACAGGGTTTTACTGCTAGTTTCTTTCCTAAAACATGATGATATTCCCTATGTGAGGAAGCTACACATTTTTTGGTTTGTTAAGCAGGTGACATGGACTTCTAGAATAGACCTCATTTTTACCAACGAGCAAGCTCTTTCTCAGTGGGAACGCTGTCACACTATGCCGATAAAACATTTCAATATGGCATGGCAGATTATAACTGTGTGAGACAAGAGCCAGGTGATTTATATGTATTATGATCTTTGTCTGTGGAATATACCTATTAGGGTTATTATAACTTTATCTTTTTCATCGATTAAATTGAGGCTCAGAGATGTTAAGTAAATTGCCTAACTCTATTATAAGGTGGAGGACCTGAGGTCAACCCAGGTCTGTCTATAGTCAGTTTGTATTATTGCTAGTGTTTCACTCTTCTTTTTGAGGGTTAGGATCACTGGAATGAATATTTTTGTTTTGTGATTGTGTGTAGGGAGAGTGGGTGTGAGTGGGAATGGTGTCAGAATCCTTGAGGTCCTATTGATAAAAAGTGCAAAATACAGAGGCAGAGATTTTACCCCTTAACAAAAGAAAACTGTGTGATACTGGGAATAAATTTAAACTTTTTCCACATGCATACCCTATCTCTGCCCTTTTCATTTTCTCAGTGCTGCTTTTGTGCAGGTGCATTCGCTCTTGCCAGTGGTATTTGTGCCGCCGTCCTTTATCCTTGTCCTTAGCTTGACCTCTGTATTCGTTGCCTGAGTAATCCCAAAATATGGATCTCATCAGCCTAAACACCTAATAAAGAGTCTGTTAATTTGGAGATAAACCAAACCCAGATAGAAAGGGAAGCTTTTTTATTCCCAAAATATTCTTGTAATAGTGATAATCCTTCAAAGATTTCTGCATGCATGGACTCATGGTAGTCCAGCTGCCTCCGCAAAGCATTGTCACCGTGCAGTGTGCACTGCGGACTTTCCCCTGAGCCTTGGCTGGTTCACGCTGAGCAAATGCAGATAATGGCTCCATTGTCCAAGCAGAAACACACAGTGGAGGGAGTTAAGTTGGGGAAAATGACTAGAGAGTACAAAATTGTACTTAATGTATAATTAATGTACTTAATTGTACTTCAGTTTCTCAGTCATTCTCCTTGATTCATTTAGGCCCTAAGTATTGAAATTGACTTCGGTGAAGCTATCACTTTCTTACTAAAGGCAGTCAGAGAATTTACTTACAATGACAAATCATCTCTGTACTAACTTGGAATGTTTGCTTTCCAAATATTCCTTGGAATATTTGAGAAGCAGTGGCTTCTCAAAGGAGATGACTGTATTAGAGATATACTCATAATTACAAGATAGGCAGGAGTTCAGTTTCTTTTCTATAGTACCACAGTAAAAGTTCTTTACCAGTAAATATTCATGACATAATTTCTAGATGAGGCGAAAGAGGTGTTAGTTTTGAAAGGAAAGGCAGGGTTTGAGGTCTAAACAGATTCTGAGTTGACATTTCCCTTTGAAGAAGTCAGTCAGTTCTCTTGAGTGACTGCTCAAACCTCAGTGGTATGAGGGCAGAGTCTCAGCTGTGGAGTTCTGAATTCTGATCCTAGTTCTACCACTTACTCAACAGCCACATGATAAGGTAATCAACCCTGCCATGTCTCAATTTCTTCTACTGGGAAATAGAAGTGAGGAAAGGGAGAAATTAAAACTAACCGACCACTACAATCTAGATATCATGCTGACCATTAAATACAAATATTCATCAAATGGTGAATGGATAAACTAAGTGTGGTATATCCATAGATACTATATTACTTAGCAGTAACATTGAATGACCTACTGACATATGCAAAGGCACCAATAATTCTCAAATTGTAATACCACACATCAAAAACTTCATTTTCTAGGAAGTTCTAGAAAAGTCAAAGCTATAAAAACAGAAGGATCAGTGATTTCTAGAGATGGATGGTAGAGGGTGGGAACTGACTGCAAAAAGTAACAAGGAAACTATTTGGGGACATAGAAATGTCCCACATCTTCATCATGGTGGTAGTTACATTACTGTATGAATTTTTCCAAATTCATCAAATCATACAGAAAACTGTCCTAGTTTTAATGGGAATTTTGTTATATGTAAATTTACCTCAATAAGCTGATTATAAAATAGTCAAATGTATAGTTTCTACTCTCCACAATCTTTTAGATTAAATTTTGACTTTTGAAATACATCCTAAATTCCTTAAAATTTTTTTGGTTGCAGGGGTGAGCGAAGACAGGAATCTTATTCTTATCTATTCCAGTTAACTAGGAGTCAATAGAGTTTATGGAGGAGTTTGAGGGAAGGGGAATTTTTAGGAGCTCAATTTTTCACAGGTAAGTTTAGGAAGAGGGCCGAAAGTGATTACTAATGATTCTTTGCCCACCAAAATAAGCATCTTGGTGCTGGAAGAGTAGCAGTGGTTTAATTAATATTTGTTGATTTGTTAAATTTAGCAAAAAACATGTGGAAAGTACACTGGGCCTGGAAAGCTCAATATTTGTGGGAAAGATATTTGATATGTGTGAGGGTACAGGGCACAGTGTCATAGCTCTCATAAGCATTTGGGAGAATTGTTTGAAATTTCCCATGAGAGAGCTGAGCTAGAGAGTCATATTTCAGAGACATTTACCTGATGAAGTTTGTTTTCTTTATGTTTTGATTAAATATAATGGGGATGTTTCTGATATTCGTAGATTATTATTGTCTTTACCCCTATCAGTGTAAAATTAAGAGGAACAAAAAAGAGAGTCAGAGAGGCTTTTGGAGTGGGACAATTACCCAGATAACCCCTCTCATTTTAAGATCTTAGACCTAGAATATATAACGCAGCAATAGGAGGTTCAGGTCCAGGGATTTTCTCCCTGACTCGATTCAGTTACCATTTTTTTTATCATATACTGAGTCTCTGAAAGGGTTTACCCTTGAGGTTACAGAGAAATAATGTGAAAAGAGAACTTCTCACATGCTGATGAATGTTTCTAATGATCAGGCATGTGTACAGCAGGCAGGTGTCTCTAATCAGGAGGATGGGCAAGAACAGCTGCATGGTGAATAAAGGCTCATTGGCCACCAAAAAGATAAATGGGGAACAGTTGGTTTTCCATCAGAGTCATATCTCCCATAATGCCCTAGTCCCTGATTTTCTCTGACACAAATGTTCTCCCAGGCTAAAGGGTAAGACACGTTTATAGATGATTGAGACAGCTGTTGTTAAAGAGGATAATTTGTCCCAGCTTCAGAGACTGCCCTCATTGGTCACCATGAAAGTGAGCCCAGATGCTTTCTGTTATGAAATTCAATGTCACACCAATTATTGAATGTACTGAGGCATCATGATATCTCAGATGAAGAAAATGCAAATTAGGCCTTTCCTCTTTGTAAATTTAAATTCTGTCGGTTTATACTGTCATGATTTAGGCTGATTCCTGGGCAACAGAAATGCTGTGGCCTGACTACCTAGTCCTTCCAAGGGTAGGTATATAATGTCCCAAAGGACAACAATATTAATGAAAAAAATGTTGATTAAATTTATCTTTTTATGTGTAGTATTAATGTAGATAGATGAGATCTAAGTGGATGGCTTAAAGCAAGCTTTGATTCTAGTTGGATACTTCCAGGGCCCCCTGGTCCTGCCGGGAGGAACGAAGTTGTTGTGTCAATAGCTATAGGCTGTCCTGGGCCTCATCCTGCTCGTGGTGTCCATGGGGGTGATCTTGGAAATACAGCACGTAGTCTAGGAAAATTATTTTATATTTATTTCTAGCCTTAGTTTTCTCATACGTAACGCGGTTATTAAAATACTCATTTAAGACACTCTCCATTTTGCACTGATATTTTTCATTTGAGGTTGCTGCAATAATTAATAATAACAAAAAGGTAAACATCAGGGACCCGATTGCTTCAAAAAACTGAATTTCAAACTTACAAAAATCACATGTTGGAAGTGAAGCACTTTATATATACTATTATATGTACATCTCTACATGTATGTGTAGATATATTTGCACACATATGTATAAATACATATACCTATTTTGGTTTATTTTTGACTTGATTTAATTAAAGTTGAATTTTTATCACTTGCAACCAAGGATTCTGACTAATACAGACAGAAAGATTGACAACCAGAACAAAGAAAGGAAACTGAGGAAAGGTGACCGGATGGATACTGCTGGAAAAACTGGTTTATGGATTTAAAAAGGTTCTGCTGTCTTACTCACATATATTTGTCTAAGACCTTAAGCATGATATTTATAGAGCTAGTATTATGTCTTTAAAGAGAATGCCTCTAATATCGTTTTATGATAGTTTGTAGGTACATTTATTAAGGAAGCTTTCTTCTATTCCTAGTTTATAAAAACTACCTTTAAAAACCATGAATATGATGGAATAGCACAAATTATTTTCTATGTATTCATTAACATACTCTTTTTTATTGGTTAATATGGTAAATTGTAATAGCAGATTCTTTCACTTTTTATTAGTTAATTGAGGTATAACTGACATAAAACATTGTATTAGTTTCAAGCATTAAACATTGTTTCCATATTTGTATATATTATGAAATGATCACCACAATAGGTCTAGTTAACATCCATCATCACACATAGTTACAATTTTTTCTTATTGTGAGAACTGTTAAGATCTAAAGTCTTTTTTCTACGTCTTTTAAAATTGTATTTTATTATTTATGCTATTACAGTTGCCCCCACCTTTTCTCCATTTGTCTGCCCCGATCCAGCCACCTCCACTCCCTCAGGCAATGCCCACGCAGTTGTCTGTGTCTATGGATCATGCATATATGTACTTTCTCTAATCCCTTCATCTTCTTTCATCTAACAACATCTTTTAAATACGCAGTGCAGTATTATTACCTGTAGTTACCATGCTGTACATTGCATTGCCATGACTGATTTGTTCTCTACCTGGAAGCTTGAACGTTTTTACCCCCTTAACCCATTTCACACTCACGTCACCCCTGCTCTGCTTCTGGCAACTACCAGTCTGTTCTCTGTGTCTACAAGTTCCACTTTTTTTTTAAAGATAGCTTTACTGGTATATAATTTACATACTATAAAATATACCTCTTGAAAGTTTTATAAATATATACATCTATATGACCATTATCACAGTTCAGTTTTAGAATATTTTCAGTATTACAAAATTTTCTTCATTTCTCTACAAAGTTAATTTTCTCTTCCTCACAAATACCTACCTAGTTCCTAGCTTACAGATTTTGCTTTTTTAGAAATTTTATTTGAAAAGAATCATAATATGTGTATCTGTTTTTTTTAATTGGGCATAATGATTTGACATTACAGTATTGTATGCTTCTTTCTATTGCTGAGTAAGTAGTGTATTATATAGATATATGTCACATTGCTTATCTATTTATCAGTCACTTCATATTTGGATTGTCTCCAGGCTTTGACTGCTATGTGTATTCATGAATATTTGTGCATGTTCTTTATGTAAACTATATTTTCATTTAATGTGGGTAAATATATAGAAGTGGAATTAGTTGGTCACCTAGTAAATGTGTGTTTAAGAAAATGTTAACTCAATTCCAAAGTAGTTGTCCCATTTTATATTCTCATGAGTATTATGTGTAAAGTGTGAGAGTTTTAGTTTGTCTTTTATTTCATAGATATTCTAGTGAGAGCATGATGAAATCTCATTATTTTTCACTTTTAAAAGGTTTTATATTTTGAAATAATTTTAGGATAGCACAGAAGTTGCAAAATTACTATAACACCACTCATAACTATGGCACAATTATTAAAGCCTTGGAATTGACATTAGTACAATACCATCAACTAATCTACATTTCTTATTTGTATTTCACCAGGTTTATATGCATTCTTTTCTGAGAATGTAGTTCTATAACATTTTATTACAGCTGAAGAGTAGTGTAACCGTTACCACAATCAGAATACAGAACTATTTCCATCACCTCAAAAAACCCCACGTTGTGCTACCCCATTATATCTCCATATAACCCTCGCCCATGGAAACTACTGGTCTGGCCCCCATCACTATAATTTTGCCACTTCACAAGTATTGTGCAAATAGAATCATATGATTGTAGCCTTTTGAATTGGCCTTTTTCACCTAACATAATGCTCTTGAGATCCATGCAGGTTGTTGTGTCTGTCATTGGTTCTATATATATTTTTTTTTTGCTGAGTCCATTGTATGGATGTATCACAATTTGCTCAACCATGAAAACATTAGAGAGCATTTGAGTTGGTTTTAGTTTTTTACTATTACAAATAAAGCTGATATGAATATTTGTGTGCAGAAATTTTATGTGAATGTAAGTTTTCATTTCTTTAGGGCAGGGGTTAACAAACTATATTCTATAGAACAAATCTGGCCCATGACAAATTTGGTTTTGTAAAACTCAAAAGGTTTGTAATACCCACACTCACTAGAATATCTATAATCAAAAAGAATAACAATGACAAGTATTGGAGGTAACTAGAAGAAACTAGATGTCCTCACACATTGTATACAAAATATGTTACTTACCAATGGGAATGTAAAATGGGACTATTGTGGAATTAATTTGATAGTTTCTTAAATAAATATACATTTACCAGGTGATTTACCAATTTGGCTTCTAGTTATTTATCCACACTAAATAAAAACATATGTTTATATAAATATAAAAATGCTGCTTTAATTTTTACAGGTTTGAAAAAATAAAATGAAGGATATACAACAGAGATGGTATTTGGCTCACAAAACCAAAAATGTTTATCTGGTACTTTACAGGAAGAGTTTGCCAGCCTCTGCTCAGGAGTAAACACCAGAGAGTACATTGGTAGATTATGTGGTAAGTTCATATTTGATTTTGTAAGAAACAACCAAACTGCTTTTCAGAGTGGCTGTGAAATTTTGTATTCCCATCAGTAGTGTATCAGTTATTCTACATCCACATCAGCATTTAGTAAGTAAGAATTGTTATTGCAGAAATTTTAATAGGGTTGCTGTTGCTCATGGAGCTTTCAATTTGCATTCTAGAGCTTAATGATGTTGATCATATTTTCATGTTTTTATTTGCTCTCCATATGTGATTTTTTAGTGAAATGTCTATTCAAGTATTTTTTTTTCATTTTCTAATTAAATTATGTATTTTCTTACTGTTGAGATGACAGGTTTTTTAATTCAGTTTCTTTCTTGGTTATGTGGATTTGCAAATATTTTCTTTCAGACTCTAGCTTGTTCTTTCTCCAAAACTATTTCTTTATACACCATATATTTTCATTTTGATGAAGTCCTATTTTATTAATCTTTTGTTTTATGTATTTTTTGCTTTTGATGTCATGCCTAAAGTTCTTTATCTAACTCTAGGTATTAGTGATTGTCTTCTAAGTTTTTTTCTAAAAACTTAAATGTTTTACATTGACCCTTAGATCTGAGATCTAACTGAGTTAATTTTTGTATAAAGTGGGAGGCTTTAATTGAATATATTGTTTTAAAATTGGGTAATGTGATTCCGTTACCAAACAACAACAACCCAAAAGAGGAGTTCGTTTGCCTGCCACCACAAAAGCCACACTCACAAGGCAGATGCTGTTGCAAAAAAAAAAAAGAAAAAAAAAAAGAAAAAGGTTTTATTCAGGGGATATGTAACCTGGGAGAATGGTGGACTCCCATCCCAAAGATCATCTCCTCCACAAAACCCAGACAAAGCCCAGCCATCCTCACCAAGACCAAAACAAAAGGCAGTGCCCAGAGTTTCTGCTGCATTTTATTTTTTCATTTTTATATTTTTATTGCTGTTCAAGTATAGTTGTCTCCATTTCCCCCCCACTCTCCCCTGCCAGTTTTAAAGTATCATCCTTTGGAGGCCACAGGCAGCTGCTAAGTGGTCATCCAGGTGGCTTAGCTTGTTCCCAACTGCTGTTCAGCTTCAGCATGTCTCCTAGAGGCTGTGTGTAGAGCCAGTGCAGTCACAGGCCATGCTGCTGCTAGGGCCACAAGGTTGTAGAGAAAGACACACACACACACACGAGAGAGAGAGGCTAACTTCTGGAGGCCATGGACCATGCAGCTACTAAGGCCATGAGACCCATGAAAAGAACAGGTCAGTGCACCCTCTGAGTGTAGATCTTGAGTACTAAGTGATGGGCAAGAGCAGAGTGAGAGAGAGAGAGTGTGCATTTCTTAGTTACCCTGGGACTATATCGATTTTGGCTGTGGGGTAGGCCAGGTGCTTTCTCAAAATGACCACTTAACTTTCTAAACTTACCCATGCTTTGGGTGGGTCCAACTCCCAACCAATTCCTTCTTTCCCCAGGCTACACTGACAGGCCTCTTTGGTCCACTTTTCCCTACTGCATTCTGACTTATGGCACATGTACTTGCCTTCTCCTGATCCCATCCCCAATCCGGTACCAGAAGGATGGGGGCAAGGGCCTTTCCCCTTATCCAGTTATCTTTCCAGCTTTCGGTGTGCCCGAGGCCCTATCCATTCATCCCTCTAACCCTTAGCAGCTCAGCGTAAGAATCTCCCCCTGCCACTATCCCACAGATGGGGAGACACCCCTGATGGTATGAGAACCCAAGGCTGCTGGGCTTCCCTGACTTCAGGGCCTCAGACTGTGCTGAAGTGGCTCTGCCATCTCTGAAAGAATGCTCCGTTGCAACAGGGCTCAGCCATTGCTCCCACTGAGGGAAGCAATGCCATGCTGCTCATGGTGTCCTCCAGGGTTCCTGCTGCCTCTGGGCCTGACAGCAGTGTTGCTGACATGCTGCAATCAGCAAGCCTCCAGGCTCTTTGTCTCATCTGCAGGAGGGTACCCCCTTCCCCCTGCAGCTTGATACAGTCTGCCAAGTGTGAGTTGCCTAGCTCACTGAGAAGGGCTGGGCCGAGGGGGTGCGCTCATGTACTGGTAACAATTCCTCTAATGATATTCTTCCTTTGGTCATCCAGGAACATGTATAAAGGACCCATGGACAAAGCCAAAGGGGAAAGGATTGAGGTTGGGAGGTGGGGGTGGGTGAGGCAGGGGAAAGGGATGGCAAGAAAATGGAAACAACTATACTTTAACAATAATGAAAAAATGAAAAAAATATTTTAGCTATTTTAATTCCTTTTCCATTCAAATTTTAGAAAGAACCTATCACTTTCAACAAAAATGCCACTGGACTTTTGATAGGGTTATATAGAATCTACATATCTATTTTGGTACAAGTGCATATTAAAATTTGGAATGTGCCAATCTGAACATAGAGTATTTTGTTCTAGTTTTTAATGTCCCTTTAATTTTTAAAATGGTATTTCATATTTTAAATTTTCAAGTATTTCACTTGAAATTATTTAAAAACTTGGACAGTTAGAAAGAATCACTACCTTTCCTGATCACCCAACAAGATATGTAACTGCTTTTTTAGAGAAACATTTTATAATTAGTTTTATTTTTGTATTTTATGTACTGGCAGTCTTTGTCCCACTTGGGACAGCTATGCTGATGTTATCATGGACATCTTTATACAAGATGCACACGGTGCCTAGGCATTTAAGAGGCATATGTCTTTGTAAGAGGAGCATAGACAATATGTTAGAGAAATAAGAAAAAATAAATTATCTTGAATATTGAAGGAAAAAGAATGCCTTTATATATTTGTAAAATAATGATCAGTGTCTGTCAGCTCACAGGGAACAATTTAACCTATTGAGTATCTCCGTGACTTAGTTAATGTATCTAGTTAATATTGTTCATTGTTGTTTCTAAAAAAAAAGTGTTCTTATAAAGGATTATTTTAGTTCTCTGTCTTAGATGCTGGTTTTCAGGACTTCTGAAAGATATATTCCTAGGAAAATTACATTTTAAGTAAAAAACTCTTTAGTCATTTTGAAATTGCCTTATGAAACTATAGGTTGATTAATAAAGTATGTTTTTATGTTTTTAGGAAATATTTGTATGAGAAATACTGGACTAAGATGGCGTATATGATTAACTTAATAATATTCTGAGAGCCTCCAATTGCACATTTTAATGCAAGGTTGTAATAAGATTATACAGTCTATTTATTCTTCACGTAGAACTGCAATTTAGAATACTTTTGAAAATAAGTTTTAGAGATGGCTCCAACTTCATGAAATATATCATTATAACCTCATTTATTCTGTAAGTAGACTCTTTTGAGAAGATAATATTAAATTAAACTTGCAAATTCAAGGAAAAGCCTGGTTTCCTTTAAGATGTTATAATTGATAAATAAGAAAAAGATAATTAATCTTCTTAAATAAGTGTCATTTCTTAGGCATGTCTGAAGAATGTAGAATTTTGTTTTAGTTTCTTCCCTCTTTATCATTAGTTTTCAAAGTTCTTTTTGATCAAAAATATCCTTTTGCTTTCAGTGGCTATGAGACCCAGTGTGATAAACATGCCAGGAGATGGAACTACAGGTATAATTGGTACCAGGTAGATCAGGTTAAGACATTTAAACTTTATTCTGTGGGCAAAAAGAAGTGAGGTAGCTTTTTAAGACTGGAAATTATACAATTAGATTTCTTCTGGTAGATGACATAGGTAGTATTGGAATAGGAAATTCATTATAGTGAATTTCAGTGGGGAAGAGCTTGGTGACAGGCAGGCTGTTGCAAGGAGACATGTAAGAGAAGACTGAAGAGGAGTGGAAGCAAAGTGTGACCATGGGACTGGGCAGGAGCAGAATTCTAAGTCTTTTGTGGAATAGGACCCCTGGTTTTTGGCAACTGGCTGAATTTCCAGGTAAAAAGGGAGGCTTCACGGACGACCCTGGAAACTGGTGCCAACGCTCTGAGCCCCGGGAGGTCTTTTTTTTTTTTCCTTAAGGAATATGTAACTTTCATTTCAGGCTAAGATTTTTTTTTCAAAATCGTTAGGTATTTCCATGTATACTTAAAAACAGATGTTCTGAAGCAGCTCTAACCAAAAAGACTGCATAATAGGTGGAACAAAAAAAAAACAACCAAAAAACAAAGCTATCAGAATCTGATAGAAGCTTGGCCTAAAGCAGAGGGAAAATGCATTACTCCGGGAACCACAAGGTAAATATTTACACTGTTTCGACCTGCACAGTAAATAAAACCATGAAAAAGTCTACATAGGTTATTTAAAAAAGTACTTTTACCAAATTGAAAATAACTGCCATGAGCAAAGAAAAAGTTTTATTCAGAAGGCTTAGGAAAAATCAAAATCTGCCATGATGAGATTTAAAAATGTTTATGCTTCTGAAATAGCTATTAAAATTTTCATTGCTAAAAAATGTACTATGAAATATACCTGGATATAAGAAGCCAATTTAGCATAGTCAACTTTTTTACAAAGGTATTCTACGCACTATTACTACTATTGGTAGAAAAAGACAGCATTTTGACCCAGTTGAGCTCAGAGCTTAGATGTTAAGTACAGAGTTTTATTTTCTTTAAAATTGTCCCCAATACTCCTTGACATAATGGTTATTTTCATTCTATTCCCAGTGGCTCAGTGCTAAATTTTACTTTTTCTAAGGTCAATACCTCACATACAAATCTTGGATATAATTCATTTCAATTCAAATGGGGCATTGTACTGGGGCAGGGGTGTCCAACCTCTTGGCATCTCTGGGCCACAGGAAGAAGAGCTGTCTTGGGTCACACATTAAATACACAAACACTAACAAAAACAAAAAAAAAATCTCATAACATGTTAAGCAAATTTACGATTTTGTGTTGGACCGCATTCATAGCCATCCCGGGCTGTGTGCTGCCCACTGGTTGGGGGTTGGACCCCTGTTAGGGGATATTCACAGTGTTCACTATCTAAAAATACTGTGAACCTATAGTGTGTGAACTGCTTTTACAGGCATGGATGTATACTAGTGAATAACAGGTGAAAATCTCTGCCTTCACTGAACTTAGGTTTAATGCAACTCATATTTTTCTATTTATTTCTCTTTTCAGTTTTATCAGTTTTTGCCCCAAGTATTATGACACTTTGTTATTAGATGAATACAATACATTTAATATTGTTAGGTCTTTTTGCAACATTGACTCCTTTATCATTGTGGAATGCCCCTTCTTATTCCTTATAATTTTCCTTGTTCTGAAATCTGCTTTGTCTGAAATTGTATAGCTACCCCAGCATTCTTTTGATTAGTGTTAGCATGCTTTATCTTTCTTCATACTTTTACTTTAACCTATCTGAGGTTTTATATTTAATGTGAGTTTTTTCATAGAAAACATATAGGTGGCTCTTTATTTTTTTTAATTTTACATTTACTTTGACAGTCTCTGTTTTATTGGTAAGATTTCACCATTCACTTTAATGCAAAAGTTTGATTTAAAAGACTTTTTATTGTAGAAAATTTCCAGCGTAGATAAAAGTAGAGAGTACAATGGACCTAAATGTACCTATTAGCCATCTTCAACAATTACCAGTTATTGTCAATCATAATTTATTTATACTTCCCACTCATTCCTTCTGCCAGAAATTATTCTGAAGCAAAGCCCAGACATCATGTAATTTAATCTATAAATATTTTGGTATGTACTTCTAAAATATGGCATTTTCTTAAATATAACTATAACACCATTTCACATCTAAAGAAAATGATTACTTGCTATTATCAGATATTCAGTCAGTATTCACATTTTCCCAAATTACAGTTTACATTTTTTCAATTACAGTTTACATTCACTGTTATTTTGTATTAGTTTCAGGTGTACAGCATATTTGTTGGACAGTCATATAAGTTATATTCATTTTTAAAATGATTAATGGTAGAGTTAAGATCTAGCATCTTTGTAATTATTTTCTCTTCATTGCAATTGTACTCTTTGTTTTCTTTCTCTAGTTTTAATTGACTATTTTTATTGATTGTATTTAAACCCTCTCTTAACACTCTTTTGTTATTTCCTTAGAAGTTACCATGTACATTTTTACCTAGTCCCAATATATTTTTAAATAACACTGTGCTACTTCACATAGAAAGTTGGTACCTTACAAAAAAGAATTCTCAATTTTACCCTCCCATCCTTTGTGACATAGCGATTCTTCATTTTACTTTCTATGTTATAATAAATCAATATATTGTTACTTTTACTGCTTCATTAAGGGTAGAAAAATAATGTTATTTTATATTATTTTTAGCTTTGTTTATTTCTTCTGTGCACTTCCTTTTTTAAAAAATGTAGATCCAAGTTTCATATATATATATATATATGCACACATAAAGATATATATATATTTTTTTTTTTGCCTGAAGAACTTTTTTTAGCATTTCTCACAGGGCATTTCTGCTGACAACGAATTCTCTCAATTCTAGTTTTTGTGAGAAAGTCCTCGTTTTTATTCAATTTAAATTTTATTTATTTTGTTTGTTTTACTATTGAAAGATAATTTCACCAGATACAGAATTCTAGATGATATTTTTTTCTGTCAACAATTCAAAGACTTTATTTCAGTTTTCTCTTGCTTTCAAGTTTTCTGACAAAAGTGTACCGTGATTCTATTCCTTTTTTACTCTGTAGATTAGGATTTTTGTTTTTCTCTTGACTTTAAGATTTTTCTTTAGTTTTCTAGATATTGACTATAACATTCCTAAGTGTTCTTTCTTTTGTAGTCTGCTTCATAATTATCCTGCTGGATGTTTTCTTAATTTTCTGAACCTGCGGTTCATTGTCTAGTATTAATTTTAGAAATGTTTTGGCATTAATATTTCAAAAATTTCTTCTGCAATCTTCTCTCTTTCTTCCTCTTCTGGTGTTCCAATTATATATATGATTTATGAGTATTTTGATATTGCCACATAGTTATTAGATGTTAATTTATAAAAGTTCTTTTTTTCTATTTGCATATAGCTTTGAGAAGTTTCTATTGCCCTATCTTCAAAATCTTTGTGTTTCCCTGGCCATGTCCAACCTATCAAAAAATTTATTTACTTTTCTAGCTGTGTTTTTCTCATTTGACCCTTCCTTAGAATTTCCATCTTTCTGCTATTACCCACAGTAGACAGTTTTATCACACTGTCTACTCTTTCCATTAAAACCATTAATCAATTACATCATAGTTATTTTAAATTCTTTGATAATCCCAACATCTGTCATATCTGAGTCTGCTCCTGATGCATACTTTGTTTATTCTGTGTGTTTTTCTGTCCTTT
>PVJD01007805.1:0-79661 GCA_004026545.1 Mormoops blainvillei
CCCACCCCCCTTGGCTTTGTCCATGAGTCCCCCATACATGTTCCTTGAACACCCTTTCCCTGTTTCCCCCCATCTTCCCCTACCCCCCTCCTCTGCTCACTGTCAGTTTGTTCTTCACTTCAATGTCTCTGGTTACATTTTATTTGCTTGTTTGTTCTGTTGATTAGTCTCCACTTATAGGTGAAATCATATGGTATTTGTCTTTCCCTGCCTGGTTTATTTCACTTAGCATAATGCTCTGCAGATACATCCATGCTGTTGTGAATGGTATGAGCTCCTTCTTTCTTCCTGCTGCATAATAGCATAGGAGTGAAAATCTCAGATATTCCACGCAGCAATATTTTCACTGATAGGTCCCCTAGAGCAAGGGGCATAAAGGAAAGAATAAACAAATGGGACTTCTTCAAAATAAGAAGCTTCTGCATGGATAAAGAAAACATCAGCAAAATGAAAAGGGAACCAACCATATAGGAAAATATATCCGCCAATGATACATCAGACAAGAGTTTGATCTCCAAAATATATAAAGAATTCACACGACTCCACTCCAGGAAGACAAACAATCCAAATAAGAAATGGGCAAAGGGCATGAACAGACACTTCTCCAAGGAGGTCATACACAGGGCCCAGTGATGCATGAAAGGATATTCAGCATCACTAGCCATCAGAGAGATGCAAATTAAAACTATAATGAGATATCATTTCACACCAGTCGAAATGGTCATCATAAACAAATCAACAAACAACAATGCTGGCAAGGATATGGAGAAAAGGGAGCCTTAGTGCCCTGTTGGTGGAAATGGAGACTGGTGCAACCACTGTGGAAAACAGAATGGAATTTCTTCAGAAAACTAAAAATGCAACTTCCTTTGGACCCAGCAATTCCACTACTGGGATTATTACCCTAAGAATCCTGAAGCACCAGTTCAAAAGAACCCATGCACCCCAATGTTCATAGCAGCACAATTTACAATAGCCAAGAATTGAAAGTAACCTAAGTGCCCAACAGTGAATGAATGGATCAAAAAACTGTGGTACGTTTATCCCTTTGATCCTTCATCCCTGTTTCAGTTTGCACCTTTATTATTTTTAATCTAATCAACTACTTTTTAATTTGTTTCTTATTACCTTTTTTTATTGTTGTTTTATTACAGTTGTCCCAATTTTTCTCCTGTTACTCTCCCGCACCCTGCCCACTCCCTTCAGTTTAACATCTTGATTGATGCATAAATTGGTAACATTTCTGATTCAGTTATTGCCTTTCCTCTATGGCAATGATTTTCAACCTTTTTCATCCCATGGCACACATAAACTAATTACTAAAATTCTGTTTCACACTAAAAAATATGTTTTTTTTTGCCGATCTGACAAAAAAAATGTATGATTTTGATTTATTCATCAAAAATACGATGGCTATTGTTGTGTTGGCTGTTGTCATTTTTTTTTCTTTTACAGTCTAAGGGAAAGAGGTCAGTGCCACTAACTAAATAGTCAGTTGTTACATGTTTCAAAAATTCTTGCAGCACATCGGTGTGCCTGCTGCAGTACACCAGTTGAAAATCACTGCTTGATGGTGTGACATTCTTAAGGACTAATCAGTCAAAAGCAACCCTTGCATTAAGCAGATGGTCAGGGAAGTTATGACAGCAGGTAAAGGTAGTCACAAACAAGCACACTGGTGCCCTGTGCTGGACTTTGGACACAGAGGGTGTGGAGGACATAAGCTCCCCTGTCCCCATTTGTAATGTGCCATCCACCAAGTCACCCCTTCCTCTTTTTCTATCACACACAAATGTTGTACAATGGAAATGGGTCCATTTGTACATAAAAAGAAAATATGTTAGTGAGTTAAATGGTAATGGAAAAAATAAAATTAAAATTAAAAAAATAAAACAAAATGAAACATTTAAGGGCCAGGAAAAAAATTAGATATCTAGTGTTAACAGATTTTATTAGCTCAGATTTAGAGGAAATTTTTTACTATAGCAATAGCAGTAAAAACAATAGTAGGAAAAAAATTTAGATTTTAAAGCTTTTCTTCTACAGACAAAGCAATTTCCCACACTTTTCTTTTTGAGACCCATATGTTGTTTTGTGAGATACATAAGTGTGTTCTCATTTTAGCTTACCTAGAGGGGAATCAAGCCTCAGAAAAGTTCAGAAAAAACACTTGTCAATGACAGACAAGAAGTGATTGCAGTAGCGGGTTGAGGGGGTGTAAGGGGACTAAATGGTAATAAAATTATTAAATAAAAACATATTGAAAAAAATTTTTTTAATTATTTGAGCTAAGCTTTCTAAATTCAACCTTGTGAATTTTTATTTCTACCAAGCTATCCCTCCACAAATGAAGGTAGAAGGCTGCTTCCTGGGACTTGATAAAAAAAGCGTTGGTTACCAAATGGGGCTGCACACCCATGTATGTAAATTTGGTTGAGGTGACCAAGGCTTTTAATCTTATCACAAGAACAAACATAGTCAAGAACACAGAATAAATGATGCAGGAAGTTGGGTTATAACATCCAGGATCACAGAAAAAATAGGTTGATCTTGCTGTTTTCCATGTTACTTGTTTCAAACTGGAGTTCAACTCCCAGGCAACAGGACTGGGCTGTCTTCCTGATTACACTTACTGACTTGGAGTGGCGTACCCATTTATGATCTGATTCTTTTGATAATGGTGTCAGCCTAGATTGCAAATAAATGTGCCCTATGGCCCTGTTGTTTTTGAACACAAATCAATTTTCTTGGGGGACAGCACCATTATCCAATCAGATTCTTTAGTCTTGACCCTAGTCTTGGCCCAGATCTCTTATAGTAAAGCCCAATGGTTTACATCAATACTCATTTGAAATATTTAGCTATACATCACTTCTCTATATGATGCATTTTAGTGAGATGTAGGCATTATTGTTTTCCTGGAAAAAAAAAAGTGTATATAATTATATTTTAAATGTTTGAGAAATTTGTGAAGGCTGTTTGTTAATCTCAGGATACTTTTTCTTTTTAACATCACCATATACTAAAATTATATTCAACAAGAAGAAATTAGGTTTTCAGGCTACTTTTTACACTTATATTTCAAAATATAATGCCTTTCCTAGATGCTGCTATGATCCATGTGTCAGCCAGATGGCTGTCTTCTGCCACTAAGACTTCATGTTTAAAAGATAGTCAGACTTTGAGATTTTTAAAGAGGAGATTATATTTATGATAAAACCAGGGGCCAACAAACTATTTCTGTAAAGGACCAGATAACAAATACTGTAGGCTGTGAAGGTCTTAAGTCTGTTACAACTGGTTGAAGACCTAACTCTGCCATTGTTGCAGGAAGTCAGACAGCAAGTTGTCTGTGACCCATTAAAATCTGATTTACAAAACAGGTGTCGGGCCAGATCTTGCAGGTTTTTTTGCGTATCCCTGAATGAAACAGTTCTGCACTTTGTGGAAAGGTGATTTCACTAAGCCTTGGGCAGAGTGAAAACTGAGATGACATACCCAAGAAACTAAATTTTTAAAATATTTTAGCAAACAAATCAAACTATTCCTGCTAGAAATCATTATTTTCACTTTTTCTTAAAATTATAGAAAAACATAAATCATATAATTTATATGAGAAATTTAACCATAACCATGAAATATGTATATAGTCTTCATTCATGATGTTCAGTATTTGAGTTAGAGGGTATTGTTCTCATACCTTCTGCTCAATGGTGAGGAGAAGGAGTAGCACTCACTCCCCTTATCTGCTCTGAGGCACAGTGCAGACTTACATCTGCTCTCAAAATCATTAGGAGACAGGGAAACCCTGAGAAAAATCATGACGTAATCTGTTCAGTTCTGTCTACCTTTCTTCTTTATCCCCATCTTCCCAATTTTGGTGCATGAATCTGTATACCCAGGTATGTGTTCCCTCGTGATGGCAGAGCCCTAGCCATCCTGACGCATTCTGCCAATGTCTGGGAAGTGCCCCCTTCTCTATTCCCTTTCTGTGTTGTAAAACTTTCATTTGCAACATCAGTTTGTTGAAGTGAGTTTTCCAACAGGGAAGTGTGTTGTAATTACATGACTTATTTGCATTTTAATAAGGGATTCCTTAAGTCTCAGTGCTTGATTGAAGAAATTAGTCTCTGTTCATTGGCTTTTACAGTACCATGAAAAGACGGATCTGAAGGTGATTTTTACAAACCACTTAATTTTGCTAGTGTCTTATTTTATTTACATTTTATGACATTCTTATTAAGGTGATTTTTTGAAATCAAACTAATTCTTAAGGTTCCCCACTGCCATTGCAGTTCGCCAGTAGAGGAGGATGTAGGATACTAGTTTGTCTGAAAGCAGTTTATTTCATATTGTATTTTATGACCATTTCATAAATGTATAAGCTATTGGTCACTTGCATGGACTCTGTCAGTATTCCCATTTGATATACTATACTTTAATTTCCTGAAAGAACTCTCTTTTTCATCAGGATGTTACTGAAAGAACATTTGAATGATGGAACAAGAAAAGAGGCAAAGAATAGATTCCTTTTCCAGGCCTTCCAGGAAACCTGAAGGGAGGCCACCAGGAGAGGGCACTGCCATCAGTTCCTGTGCCACTTAGATTTGTGCATAATATTCAGGAACAGTAAACAGAAATTTGAGCAATTGCCAGTGGAGAAAATGAGATTCTAGCATTTTGTGTATCTATCTGCATTGTGTTGGAGAGACTGACCCAACGTAAGACTGAGAATCTGAGTTATGTGTTCAAAGACTCAGCTCAGCGACAATGGTAAGTGGGTGTGGACTGGTCCCAAGCAGCAGGCACTACTCTAGTTACCTCAGGTGAAGGTCTCAACAACTTCCTAGTGAGAGAGGATTTGCAGGCATCTCACTATTGTTCTAACTCCATGTTATCTAACTCCTAGAACCAGCAAAATCCTTAATGCATGTATGACATTGTACTACTTAATTTACATATATTGATGATTCTTAAGTAGCCACTGACCACTTAAATCAAAATCACTGTGGTTCATGTTTAAAATGCGTATTCTTGTGCACAACCCAGATATTCTGTGTTAGAATCCATGGAGCTGTAGCCTATACAAGGTGCACTTAAACATGCATTCTGGGTGATTCTTTGCATACTAACATAGGCAAAACACTAGCATATCATTTCATGACATCCTTAGAATAACCATATCATATAAGCTATTGTTCCCATTTTATAGGTGAAAGTTTAATGTTGAGAGAGATAATGTAATAACTGTCATTCCATCAGTGAGAACCAGTGTCAATACTTGAACAGAGGCCTACCTATGAAAACAACAAAAAACACTGAAACATAATGGATGCTATGTAAATTAATACTATTTAGATGGCAAATTACAAAAACACACACTTATTTTATTGCAAAAATAAGGACCATGAATTTTAAAAGCTAATTGTTTCATGTGTTCAATTTACATTTCATGTCAATATGTTTGCATCCTGATCCCTTTGTTGACCTAATGAAATTTAAGTTAAAACTTTCCAATTAGGTATAATTAAATAGAAATTCTTAAAGAGGTCCAATTGACAAGGCACTCCTGATCCACTAAGATAGATTTCTTATACTCTTATAAAAGCAGGTCAGAAGTTGATCCTTTGATGTATATAAATTTATAGAGAACAACGCTTTCCATCTACTTCTACTTTTCTTAAAATTTGTCAGACAGAGAAGCAAGACTAATAATGCTTTAGAAAGACATGGGAGTTAGTCTTGGAGTCAGCTGCTTGATGTCGCTGCCAGAATGCAACCATATTGACAAAATAATGTTGGTGGCAATAGGTACTTCCTTGCTGTGCTTGGATAGAAAGCCAAATGGCAATTGCAATTTTTGGCTAGAAAATGAATAGGCTCTACTATTTCTGACCTGTTTGTCTTAATACTGGGCAAGTGACACTGGGCAAGAAATTCAGCATTCCAGACAATGCACATGATGTCAGAACAAAAGAGCTGCTATTTCTACATGTGGGTTTAACCTCCAAAAATATAACACTGGAGTCACTGAATTGCCATTTCATTGGAAGCTAGGAAACAGAGGAAATATTTTCATACCCCTAAGTCTCTACCTGCCACATTGCAGAAGGCAGTGGTTTCAAACAAGGAAATAATTTCCTTTGTGTTTGGCCCTGTGATTGCTTCATGAATAAATCATAATTATGTAATATACTGCTTTTTTAACTTCCTTAGCTGAAATGGAATAGTAATAACGCTTTTGCTTGTGTTAAGTAAAATGAACTTTGATGAAGTCTTCCAGATGAGTTGCTCCCATTTTTCTTGCTTTGTTTCTAGTTTGTAGGGTGGGGGGGTGCTGCCAAGTAAATCTCTGTTTATTTGCAACATCACCTTCTTGCAGACAAGAGATAGGATTAAACATGTAAAAAGAGTTCTTTGGGGACTTCTGGCCAAGATGGAGGCATAGGTAGATGTGCTTTATCTCCTTGTGCAACCATAGAAAGAACTACAACCAGATCTCAACACAAATAATACCCAGACTCATCAGAAAATTGAACTGTATGGAAGTTTGACAACCAAGGATTTAAAGAAACCACATTCATTCAGCTGAGGAGGAGGGGCCAAGTCACAGAGACAGGTGGAGACATGGTATGGTGAAAAGAGGTGGCAGCACAGAATGACAGTCTCACATTCACATGTGGCAGTAAAATTTGTGGGGGTTACCTTGGGAGCAAGTGATCTTAGCCCCTGGCCAGACTGCACAGCACCAGGAAGATAAATCCCCATTACCTTGGGCTGTAAAACTGGGTGGGATGGGGGGAAATGTGGGGAAGAAACTGCAGGATTTTCACCACTTAAAGTGCTAGCACAGACTCAGAGCATTCGCAAACCCACCCACTCGGGGTCTCATCACCAGGCGCCAGTTGCATAAGGGAAGTGGGTGAAGTGACCGGAGGTGGGTGAAATGACTGGAAACAGCGGCATTGTCCCCCTTCTGAGCCCTCCTCCCACACAGAGCCACAAAATGGTGAAGTGGGTCATCCTGCCCTGGTGATTACCTAAGGCTCTGCACCACGCCGTTTAATAGGTTCACTAAGTCAGGGAGCCAAAATAACCTCTACCTTATATACAGAAACAAACACAGGGAGGCTGCCAAATTGAGGAGACAAAGAAATATGGCCCAAATGAAAGAATAGGACAAAACCCCAGAAAAAGAGCTAAATTAAACAGAGATAGCTAACCTATCATAAGCAGAGTTTAAAACACTGGTAATCAGGATGCTCAGAGAACTCATTGAGTATGGCAAAAACATAAAGGAGAAATGAAGGTTACACAAAGTGAAATAAATAAAAATCCACAGGGAATCAACAGTGAAAGGAAGGAAGCAGGGGTTCAAATCAATGATTAAGAATATGAGAAATAAATATTCAACCAGAACGCAAAGGAAAAACAAGAAGTAAAAAAAATGAGGCTAGGCTTAGGAACCTCTGGGGCAACTTTAAATGTACCAACACTTGAATCATAGGGGTGCCAGAAGAAGAAGAGGAAGGGCAAGAAATTGAAAACATATTTGAAAATATAATGAAAGAAAACTTCCCTAATTTGATGAAGAAAATAGACACACAAGTCCAGAAAGCACAGCATCCCAAGCAGGTTAGACCCAAAGAGGACCCCACCAAGACACATCATAATTAAAATGCCAAAGGCTAAAGACAAAGAGAGAATCTTAAAAGCAGCAAGAGAAAAGCAGAGTTACCTTCAAAGGAGTTCTCATAAGACTATTAGTTGATTTCTCAAAAAAAACTTTGCCAGCAAGAAGGGACTGGCAATAAATATTCAAAGTGATGAAAAGCAAGGACCTGCAACCTAGGTTATTCTATTCAGGAAAGTTATCATTTAGAATGGAAGGGCCAATAAAGTGTTTCCCAGACAAAGTAAAGCTAAAGGAGTTCATCATCACCAAGCTATTATTACATGAAATGCTAAAGTGACTTATTTATGAAAAAGATCAAAACTATGAACATTAAAAAGGTATCAAATTCACAGCTATCAACAACTGAATCTAAAAAAACAAACTAAACCAACAATCAGAACAGAAACAGAATCATAGATAAGGAGATCATTTGGAGAGTTATCAACTGGGAGGAGGAAAGGGGAGAATGGGGGAAAAGGTACAGGGATTAAGAAGCATAATTGGTAGGTACAAAATAGACAGGGGTATGTTAAGAATAGCACAGGACATGGAGAAGCTGAAAAACTTATATGCACCGCCCATGGACATGAACTAAGAGGGGAATTGCTGGAGGGAGGCGAGATACTGGGGAAAGTGGGGCAAAGGAGGACAAATGGGGACACCTGTAGTAGCATAATCAATAAAACATACTTTAAAAAAGAATTCTTTGATTAAACCTAATAATCATGGATGACAACATAAACTCAAGTTAAAAAGATCTGGCAACGAAGGGAATTAGCCCTCCAATACAAGTAACCATCAGACCTATAGAATTGTGCTCATATGAATACTTATTATAGAAGTGAACTCTTCTATAACAACTTAAAGGGAAGATTGTGGGGATGAATCATTTTGATACAGTAGATATTGGAAAATAAACCATGTTTCCCCTTCTTGTCTTAATACATAATTATATATTTTATTAAAATATTAACTATATAACATATAATATATAATATATATTTTTAAAAATTTGCATTTAAAACTGTTATTGAGTGCTTTTGCTAAGACATCTGCCTAATACTCTGATCTAAATACAGAGCACTGATAAACAATATATGAACTGATAAATTTTAAAAGGTAGGCATAAACAAAACAAGTATCTTTATGGACCAGAAACTGAAAGATATAAAATGTTAAAGCCACAGTCTTTTCTTTAATCTATAATATGGAGAGGCAACCTTCTCAAGTATGGAACATTATGTAAATACAAATAGTAATCTCTGATATTTAATGGCTCTATTCACAAATAAGAGAGACTTAGATTAAAAGTGTTTCATTCTACACAGTAGACCTGACCTGACTCACTTCCTGAAATGAAATTCAGGCTCACAGTCAGAAACAACAGCCAGTGTAGATTCAAAAACAATAGTGTGGACTAAAGTGCCCATTTCCTCAAACATTGCCTTTTTTCTTGACATCCAGGGCTGACCCTACAATTTGCAGGGCCTAGAGTAAAATGAAAATCTAGAACCCTAGTTCAAAACACATGAAAAAAGTGTCGTTATATGTACTAAAATATAAAAGTTTCCCTTTCATGTGTGGTCTGTCTCTCAACTTCATTTTTTCTACTTAACAATAATAACAAAGAAAAATTAAAAATCTAAATTTTTGGAATAAATTTTTATGTTCATCTTTATACAGTGAAAAGCCAGTTTAAATGCAAATATAAAAGCATTTAACTTATACACAAAATCGCAATTACACAATTCACATTTAATAATATGTTCATGCATTATATATTTCATTGCCAACAGAGTAAATGCTGCACCAAACTAAATCAATGATTATATTTAACCTATCAGTGTGCATACTTTCTACCCAAACTCTCTACCTTCACTAAATAATGGCAAGGAAGGACTAAGAGAAAAAGGAACAAGTTGCCTATCTTTCCTCCTATGTCTTCATTTTCAGCTAGTTGGCTAACACAGAGAAGTAACATCTGATTAAGAAGGGATATGATGGATTCCTTGGTTGTTCACAGTTCTTACATGAAATTAAGAACTTTAAGATTGGGATGGCAGAACATTAAAGCAAGAGAAGGGCGCTTCTGAGTGAGTGGCCCTGGGTGACTTCCGTTACTTGGCCAAGAAACCCACCCTGCTACCCTTTCAATGTGATAGGCTTTCTGGGCCATCAGCACGAGATCTGGAAGGGAGAAGAAGCTACATTACTACTAATAGAAGGGGAAGGCTGAGTGAGTCTCAAGATCAATACGGAGCCTGGGAACCAGCAATTCCAGATGCTTGAGAAACAAAGGAACTTATATAATAACATTATGGAATTTAATTTACTCTGGAAAATGAAAACAATAGTAAAAACTTTAAAATATGTTTAGAATTATTTATAAGTTCTCAAAAAGTAAGAGAAATAATCCTGAGGTTAGGCAGGAATAAGAATTATGAGTGAAAAACAAAGCATGAAAACAAGAATAGATGGAAACAAAAACAAGCAACTGGAAATTAAAATGTAAAATAAAATCATTTTGAAAAAGTAGCAATGACATGAAATAACACTAGAATAGAAGTAATTTAAGCATAAATTAGTGGTTAGGATTTTAATACTGAGAAATACACCAGGCTAAAGTATAACATATCTTATAAACACTTATATGTAAGTACATAGATTTTGGGTATTTATAAATATGTACATTTATCTAAAAAATATTAACAGAGTTTTTCATACTGATTTAGATTGGTATTTTTTATGAGATAGTATCTACTACATGGTATTCCAGTTAAGTTTTTGCCAGTTGCAGTTGATAATGACAATGAGTCCAAGTCTTTGTGTACACAATGCAAGAAATTGCCAGCAAAATTATTAAGGAATAATTTCATTTAAAAAACACATAATGTATTTTTAAAGTTTAATTTATTACAAATAAAAGAAAAAATAATTGGAATGTCTGGTTCTTGCTTTACTTTCAATTTGTTACATGAGAGTAAATGTACTTAATAATTTCCATCCATAATTCACCTTAATTTTGTGGTTCTCAAAAGGAAATCCCATTGTGACAAATGCATCTCCACAAATTTAATTCTCAGTAAGAAGTAAAATATTTTCACTTATTAACTGTTCACTAGTAAAATAGTTCTTGTGGTGATATGTAACTAGCATATCTCTTCATCTTGTTTAGAGTGGGATGTCTTTTGTATGGGTGAGTAAAAACCAGTAATGACGATGAGGTACAATGTCCCGTATGTAGGTTTACAGGACATCTGTGTGTTCATAGTTCCATCCTTTTCTCTCCATTATCTTACCATCTGGAAGTTAAATTAGGGTAGTCCTCAGGGGGCCACATTAGGAGTTCCAAGGCTTTAAAATAATATCCAAAGTTTCAGAAAACAACCAATCAGAGCACAAGATAGTACGTCACCAATTATTTGTAAATTCGCTGAACACTCCTTTAATATCTGCCCATGAGACTCCAGGTAAGAGGTTACTAGGACTAATTTCCCTACACCCAGAGGCTGTGGTCCACAGAAGGCAGCATCATGCAAAACTGGAATGTGGTTTTTGTGGAGGACAACATGGAATATGACTTTTAACCTGATGATATGTTGGTAATTTATTTCTACCTCAGTTCTGAAGACAGTCAGCCCATATCATTGTTTCCATATAATTATTAATTGGGGAACCCAGCATAATGATGCAGAAATTCCATTTTGGGTTACATTTAAAGTCCGGGCTTTTTTTCTTCACCTATTCTAGGTGTTATTGGGCCCAAAACTCTGACCTTACTTCACATGAACTTGTGTCTAGTAGCACTTATGATCTATAAATTCTAATTTTGATGTGTACGCCATCACATAGCTTCACTCTGTTGACATTTGAAAAGACTTGTTTCAGAGCTTCTGTGGGCAACCATTTCTTGCTTCAAACTAATATTGTAAGAGGTATTTTTAAATTTTTGTTTATGCTTAAATTTCTTATGACATAGTTTAAGGCAAATAAAATAGAAGAAAAACATAATGAACACTCATGAACCTACCATCCAGATTAAGAATAAAACATACTTGAAGCCCTCTGTGTACTTGACCAAGACTTCAGTCTCATTCCCAAATATACAACCACTACTTTTTGTAGGAATTATTTTACTTGTTAAACAGATTGTATGTGGAACTAGAGGTGGGACATGGTGAATAGACTGGTGTATAAGATCAAAAGATAGTTTTATGTAATTGAAAACTACAGGATATGATCTACATGAGATTTGGGTATAAACTGAGTCTCAGTTTCTTACATATTATGTGGTTCATCACATACTCTTTGGCTTTTCTAATATTCAGGGGTTTGTTTTTCATCAAATTTTTTTGCTAAAGTGGCCGAAACAGTAAGTATTTACAAATGTTTGGCATGTAACTGGCACTCAATAAATATTTGTTAAGTAAATAAATTAAGAAGTCTCAAACTAAGAAGATTGCAAGATTTCCTTAAATCAGGAACTCGCTGACATTATCAGTGGTAGTTCTTTAATTTTTCTTTTCTACTTTGACATTCATAGAAATAGATTTTTCCTGTACTGTTAGGGTAGCTTCCCACACTGGTCTCAGGATGATTTCTCAGTTCCCAGCCTTACTTAGGGACCAAAGCCCTGGAAGGGGAACTTCTTCTCTCCAGTTTTTCTGTGAGTAACTTCCTAGAATATTTCTTTCTCATATATATTTCTCTCACTGTCTCTTTAGCCAGATCCCACTCATAAACTAAGCATTATCAAGATGAATTGTATTATAATATATATTTTTAAACTTTTAAAAACTTTTTTATTTTGAAGTAATTATAGGTTCATAGGAAATTGCAAAAATACTGACATTTTATACATTTTGGATCTTAACCCCTTGTCAGATGTATCATTAATGAATATGTTCTCCCACTCGGTGAATTGTCTTTTCATTTTGTTGATGGTTTCTTTGCTGTGCAAAACCTTTTTAGTTTTTTGCCCCTTGCCCAAAGAGATATTTTAGAAAAAAACATTGGTAAGGGAAATATCCAAGATTTTACTGTCTATGTTTTGGGAATGCCATATAAATGCAAGCATATAATGTGTGACCTTTTGTTACAGAACGGACCCGTTTGGGGGCCCAGATAGTGTTACTGAAACATGGCCCCCTCCCTCGGGGTCTTTCTGTTCTGGGTTCTTCTTGCCCACCACCAGGTAGGAATTATGGCTCTCAATGCCAGAGTTTGATAAAAAAGGACAGGAACTATTTATTCAAAAGTTATACAAGTTTAGAGTAATGGTAGAATGTCACTGTTAATTCTCAATGTCCCTTTAAAGCACCCACAAACACACACATGCATTCCTGCCTCCCCTTCCCCAGTCAGGCCAGTCAGGAGCACTGTATCTTCAGAGAAACAAATAGAAGTCTATAGGTGGGCTAGGCTCCAGTTCTTAATCCCAAACCTCAACCTCAAGGTAAGCCAGGAAATCCTTCTGCATCCTTTCAAACCACTAAGAGAGAGCTCCGCACAGCTGCTACGTCCTGTTTTCCTGCTTCCTAAGCCACATGATCAAGAGAGCCCCCCTCTACTCCCAAAACCACATGGTTATGCTCCTCATGGCCTTCCGGCAAGTCCTTTCACCACTTTTCTTCCCTCATGATCTCACATTGTTCCCACATCGTCTCATATTGTTCCTCAGTTCCTTGTGGCAGCCCGCCTTTCATTTTAAATCCCAGCCTGCAACCTCCCCTGTGACCCCATTTCCTACTCCTCCCGCAATCGGCTACACCTGCCAGGACTCCCATGTTCTCTGCCATTCTTAGCTGCCATAGTTAGTCCAGGCAGGTGTGACCCTGTGGCATGGAGTAAATCACCTCCCAGTTCTCACACAGGTGCTGTAGCCAGGGGAAGCTTGCCTCCCAGCTATGTCAGGGGTCAAAGTCATGCCCATCTCCCTAGCTGGCCTGCTATTGATATGCTAAATAACCCTTTTTGCATATGAGTATAAAGTTAGCCTGCTGTCGATATACAAAGTAACTCTCAATGGCCCTGCTCTATGCCTCCCATCCTCCAGCCAGGCTTGTGAGGGGCGGTGCGGGAGGCCCTCTCACACCTGCACCCCATTACACTTTTGCTAATTTTTCCCACTCAGCATAACACCCTTGAGATAATTTCAAGTAGTTGTATATATCAATAGTTTATTCCTTTTCATTGCTGAGTAGTGTTTTATATTGAATGCATTGCAGTTTGCTTAACCATTCACCTGTTGAAGGACACTTGGGATGTTTCCAGTGTTTGGCTATAACAAGTAATTTTGTGTACAGGTTTTTGTATGGATGGGTGATACTAAGTGACAAATGCTTGTTTGGGTATAAGCACATACGGAATGCCTACAACCAGGTGTCATGGGAGCACTTAGAAGGAGTCTTCAACTTTACCATGGACAGTAGAAGACTACATTTTAAAAGGAAAAGGATGATTATTCATAATGCCAGTAAAGCCAAAGGTTAAATAATTCAACTGGAGCTGAATAGTCCTACCAGGCTAATTGGAAAAGGTGATCAACACCTTATAATGGATGATTTTCTAGTACACTTGGGGAAAGAGTCTGACTTTGTTTTGCCTTTCCAGTTTATGTTGTAAAGCCTGCATTGTTTCTGTAATTACTTGATCAGATACAGGAAGCACAAGCATAATCTAAGCTGTCCCTGGGAGGCAGATATCACATATGCTTGACACTGGAAGGGTTTTTCAAGTAGTTTATGAACCAATGCCATTATATAATTATTTTTTATATTTTAGATGGACCTTCTAATAGAACTCTAATTTCAAACTTCATTTCATGTTTTTCTATTGTTTTCCTAATGCTTACATCAAGGAACCTCTGATATACTGCTGCTCCGTGCATTTGTGAATGCTGGGAAACACAGGTGAGACGCTGAGCATTACCTAAAAATGTTCTCTTGCGTGGGGATGCATGGGTATTAGGGATGAGGTAGAGGCAGAAATGCTATTCAGTGAAGAGGAATCCTTTTAACATGAATTAAATCTATGAGTTATTAAAATCTGTCACAAAAATAATGAAATTAAATGGAATTAAATGTTAAAAGAACTCATTTGTACTCAGAACTTAACATCAAAGACAAAATAAAATATCACTCTGAAACTCTAAGACTGTAGTAAAATGAATGCAGTTTCTCAACTTAATGGATAAAAGAATAACTCATTGTTATTATTTTTCTTAGTTAATTTCTATGCTCAAAATTTCTTCATCTTAATAACATAAAGGATGTTTTATGGAGTATGTCATACTTTATATAATCTTTTGATTTTTGCATTCATTTTAATATTAATATCCTTGTTGAATACAAGTAGATTGTACCTGTTGTGGTAGATAAATATTTTGCTCTATGTGTAGATGTACATTTGCCAAAACTTTTGTAGGTGTAGACATCTAGCCGGCATCCTTGATACTTTTTCCCTTTATTTCCTGGTAACTCATCAATCCCAGACCTGTTAGTGATAGTTCTGCCTCATAAATATTCCTCAAGTTCATTAATTTCTTTCCCTTTCCACTTACAACAGCCTTCTATAATCTACAATTATGTCTCAGCAAAACTACCAGAAGTCTCCACATTAATTGCTGATGTTGTGAGAAATGGCCCTGCCACTAAATAGGCTATGATGGTGGTAGAACTTAGAACTGAACCTAAACCACAGTTTGTAAAAGATTACTAAGAGTCACAAAGTGGATTAACTGTACCAAACCAAAACACACAAGACATCAAATACAAACTCTTCTTAATTCACATGTTTACCGGTAGGACCTCAGCCAACCGATCTAATAGTAATTCAGTATGAGATCTTACGTGCTAAAGCTAAGTCTGCGTTCTTAGCTCCCCCCTTTAGAGAAGCCCGTGGTGCAGCTTTCTGTTTTGCGGAAACAAGCTAATAAAACTAACTTGACCTTGCTTCCCATGTGTCCCTGCTGGTACTTCTTCAGTGGGCTTAAACAAGTAGAGATACGACAAAATTTGGCAAGATACTCTATGTATCAGAAAGCTTGACTTGTTAATAGTTGACACATCTGAAAGTAATTGAATTTTTTCCTTGAGGCCATTGTGATTGTGACTATGAGGAGTGACTATGACTGTCTGAACTATAAGTAAGAATTAAGGTAAAAAAAAAAATGGCTAAAAAGCATTGAACACTTAACACATGCCAAACTCTCCCTTAGGGACTTTGCACGTATACCGTGTAACACTTGCAATGTCCCTAAGGGCAGATATTACAACTAATCCTCTTTTACAGAAAAAGGAAACTGAGGCACAGAGAAATTAACTTGCTCAAGGTCATAAATTACTCTGTCTTTTATTTTCAAGAGAAACAATTATTCATAACTCCATGAGCGTGGGATTTACAGCCTTATCGATCTGGCATTATGTCATGCTCTACCACTCAGCACAGTTGTATTCCTGAATATTCTGTACAAGGCAGAAAATCAACAACTAAAATCAGCTTATAGCTCTTATAAAAAACAAACAAAATGTCTTTCTATTCTGAAAACATTCTGAGATGATGGAAGTTTGCTGAGCAACAAATGGATAGATACATGAGTGGATGGATTAAAAATTGAAAGTTATCTTCCCCCCCCAACCCCCAATTTTGGTCTTTGTATAACACATCTAAATGCCTAAGCAAGTATTTTAAAGAATCCTTCTGGGAGGCACAATGTATTTGGAAATAGTAAAAAATCACTGACCTTTAATTTCAACCATCAAAGTTTACATGGAAATTCTATACCTTAAAAGTATGGTACAGAGACTGATTTGAGTTCTTATTACCCTTTTCCCCTCTTTTTTTCTCTCCAGTTACCTTTAAAATAAAACTTTTGTTTTTTCCCTTATAAGCATTTTTCCATAAACTGCTACTACATTTTGCGTTTTACCAAAGAATAGTGTGGAAAACTGAATTTCATGAATATTACTAGTCCTAACTGGTGACAGAGGCAGATTTAATGGCGGGCAAACGGGGTGCACGCCCTGGGCCCCGACTTCTGAAGGGCCCCTCAAAGCCCAACTTTACACTTTTTTCTAATGACACCAAGTTTGGTTTCATATGTGCAAACATATATTATATTCAAATTTTATTGGAAATAAAACATTAATAGTACATAATATTTTTTTATTTATTTAAAAATATGGTTAACATGTATTTTTATTTTCCCTGTCTCTCTCTTCTTTTTGAGGGGCCTAATATTTTCTTCTGCACCCGGGGCCTCAACTGACCTCAGCCTGCCTCTGAGTGGTTATGTTAGATTTCATTTTGAGTGTGTTTTAAAATATTTTCAATGACTATTTTTGAATTTAGACAAATAATCTATTATATCTTTGATCAAGATCAGTGTGAAAACAGAGAAGTGAAATGTTAATAATTAGCTTATCCCCTGTAGAACATGTCTGAGCCTATGTTGTGATCCAGATATATTTTCTTTTTTTTGTTGGTCTTAATAAAAATTGACAATAGGTTGAGGAATGTGACATTAACAAAGAGTATGGAAAAATATATAAAAAGAATATGACCTCTTCTCTTGAATTTATGTATATCCTGGTTTCATACCTCAAGTCCTTTGTAGATTCAAGGCTATTGCTTGGGGAATGTGCCTGCCCATTGCAGAGAGCTAATTTATTTCCCCACCCCACTCCACAAATGGCTTTTATTTTCCTTTGTACATCATCAGCAGTTTTTTAAAGTTCTGATGGTAAATTTTATAGTGGCAATGTGCAGAACTTAATTTAATTTTGAGTTCCCAGGCTGACTACAAACGCTAGTGGGGCTTTACTCTTATTTTATTTTTTAAAAATGCACTACTATTTGAAAGTAGAAAATATCCAAAAGAGCAACTTATTTCAGGGGAATGGAGTTGGGGAAAGTAGGAAAGAAAGTAAGAAATAGCATTCAAAGTAATTTGTTTTTTCACTCCTGAAGTACAGAGTGTTGTAGATGTTTTGAATAAGTAGTGAGATAACATTCAGGCATTAAGTCTCCATGCTTTATAAATGAATCAGACCAAGTTATTTTCTTTAACTTTTTCCTTTGTCCTTTTACTGAAGGGAGCTGTATGTATTATCTTGGTTTTCAAGGGTTTAGGAAGTTTAGCTTTTTACTTGCTTTTTACATCAATTTTTAGGAGGCGAAATCAACAACAAAAATAAAAAAGTCAGAAATACAATTCTCTTGCAAAAAATAATACAGAAGAAAGAAAGAAGAAACATGTAGTATAATGGAATCAAATTACCTGTCTGATGAGAATCAAAAAATCTGTCTTCATGGTAATAAAGCCACACTGTATACTTTTATTCTCAATATGACATACAGAGAGTGCTTTCTGTTGCGGGAATTTGAGACACAGGAAAACTAAGGAGTGTGATTAGTTTATTCTTTACAGGCAGTCAAATGTGTTGCATAAGTTAATGGCCACTAAAGGAACCAGCAGCTGCTTCAAGAGGTCCAGTCTCATCCTCGTGAGCTCTGTTATTTGATGGCATTCTGGATGCCCCGTAACAATAATAAATCAGGCTTTATTAGAACACTTAGCACCCCAATCCAAACTTCAAAATGATGTGGCATATATTGTTTAATTCCTGTGCCTGCTGACTTCCCTTGAGAGGGCAGCTTTGTAGCTTGGTCTGGAAAATGATGTCTAGTACAATCCACCTACCTTGAGAGAGAGAGAGGGAGAGAGAGAGAATCCCACATCATAGTAAAGTCTGAAAGGTTTGATATCTTCCAGGTCAATGATAATTATGCTTTAGCTTTTGACTTCTTTTTCATAATTTTTATAAATACTAAGTCTTTAGGGGATCATTTATCTTGTGTGGCTCAGATGACATTTACTAAGCGAATAATCATGTTTTATTGCACAAACATGTTATTTGACCATGAAATTTAAGAATTAAAAGTATGTGTAGACTTTTGAATCTGAATATAGCATTCTATCCAAGACCAAGGATTCTTTTCTAATGATTTGATTTCAGTGAAACTGTTCAAGTATCATTCTGAAGTAATCTTGCAAGACTGTTTACCTAACCAAATTATCATCTTGTGAACTAAATGAAACACTGAGTAGTTTTCTTGCACATAAAGTTTTTTTTATTGTAGCTACATTTAAAAGAATGTATTATTATATTTTTTAATAACTTCCTTTATCTGATAGAATTTAAAGACACTTAGGACCAATAGTATAAAGCTTGATCTTATGTTGAAATAAATAATAAAAATAAAATATAAGAAACATAATATTTTTATTTGAATAAAAACACATTCTAGCTTTCAGTTTATATACAGAAATTTATATATATATGTAAATAACCATTAAACAATCTTCATAAAGGCTTATATGGTGGGGTCGAATCAATGAGCAAATAGTAAGGGCATTGAAAAATGCATTATTTGTAATAATAGTATATAAAAAGATAAAATTTTGCTTCTTTGGTGAAATAGTTTTAAACTTATAATCAATAGAAAACTGATATTATTGACAATAAATGCTTTCACAAAAAAGAAAAATGATCAATTTTTTTGATAAATTTTGAATAGTCTAGAAAAGTTAGATGTTTTTGAACAGCATAATATTTTTACTGAATCTCAGAATATCACAAAATATAATGCCAATAATAATGCATACAGATAAATTTAATGTAGAAACACAAACTATAAAACAAAGCAAGCAAAAAATGTGTAAGGTCATGCTGCAAGGTGCTATAGAGTGATTAAAATTAAAATCTGGATATGATGCCTGCTAATGTAAGTTCTTATTTGATTTTGAAGAAGATAGATAAACATGTGTAAAGGTAAATATGGTAAAAAATAAATATACTATATATGAGATAAAGAGTACATTACTTTGGTTTGGGACAAGATCATTTAAAATAATAACAAACTAAAATATTTTCTATATTGTACATTAAAGAACTTATTTAAAGACAATGTGCCTTTTGGCCTGACAGTTCCACTGCTGGGATATACCTTAAGAATCCTGATACACCAATTCAAAAGAACCTATGTACCCCTATGTTCATAGCAGCATTATTTAAAATAGCCAAGTGCTGGAAGCAATCGAAGTGCTGATCAGTAAATGAGTGGATCAAAAAACTCTTACACAATGGAATACTATGCAGTAGGAAGAAAGAAAGAAGGAACTCCTACCCTTTGCAACAGCAGGGATGGAGCTGGAAAGCATTTTGCTCCAGGACAACATGAATAAGGACAACATAGGGGAGGACTGAATGTGGGAGGTGGGGTGTGGATAGGGCAGGGGAGAGTAATGGGAGAAAAATGGGGACAACTGAAGTTGAACAACAATAAAAAAATAAAAAAAAATGAAGTCCAGAATATATTAAGGTGATCCTGATGGAATTATTAAATATAAAGCAAATTTTTAAAAATTATAAATGAAAGATGACTCCTTCCATAACATGATCTGTGATTAATTACACTAATAACACTTGTATCTTTTTGCAGTAGGAAATAAACTGTCATCTAAGGGTAATTACAACTTAAAGAAAAGATAAAAATAAAGACAATGTATTTCACACTTAAATAGTTCCTGAGTATCCTACTACTAAAGTTAGTTCCAAACAAGTTTACAAATTATAATGGCAGGTGGTCTTTAGGAAATTTTTGCATTTCATTTTTATTTATCTTGTTTAGGATTGTTTCTATTTATTAAAATGCATGTAAATTAATATCAGTAATAGAAAACATAGATGCTATCATTCTTATCATAACACCCATGTATACATTATCAGTTATATATAATTTACATATAGTAGATTACCATTAACTAAATTCCTAACTTTATTCAATTTCATTAGTTTTTCTCTAATGTCCTTTTCCTGTTACAGGATTTTATCTAGGATACCACAATGCTCTTGGCTGTCATGTCTCTCCAGGCTTCTACTGACTATGACGATTTCTTAGACTTGCTTTGTTTTTGATGACAGTGACAGTTTTCTAGATTACCTAAAGTTATTTTGTAGAATGTCACACAATTTGCTTTTGTCTGTTTTCTTTTTTTTCCATGATTAGTTGGGAGTTGTGGGTTTGGGGAGAAAGTCCATAGCAATGAAGTCTCATTTTCATCACATTTTACCAAAGGTACAGGGTTCCAACATGACTTACCATTGGTCATGTTAACATGATCACTGGGTCATGGTATGTTTTCCAGGTTCTTAACTGTAAAGCACTTCTTTCTTCTCCTTTCTATTGGAAATAAGTCACTAAGCATACTACACCCTCAAGGGGTGGGCAGTGAGTTCCATCTCCTTGGTGGAGAGGGTGTCTGAATAAATTTAGCTTCAAGTACTTGGTATTGTTAGTTCTTGGACTCTAGCTAGTCAAATAGCTGTTTAGTAGTTATATGTACTGTATATATATATATGTGTGTGTGTGTGTGTATACATTTATTTTTTTGTCTTTAATAAATGTTTAATAGTTATATGCTATATATGTATGTGTGTGTATACAAACATATGTACACACTTATACACATATCTACTTATCTGAATATAAAGTATGCCTAATGATTTACTTAAATTTAGACTATAAAAATCACTAACAATTCTATATGGTTTTTATTTTTTGACAATTAACATGTACCATTTAAAATTAGCTTTATTTAAGAAAAGAAACTAAAATGTATCAGAAAATAATGTGAATATTTTGTTAACATGCTTCATGATATATTAATGTCAATTCCTTTAAAATTTTAGGTGTGTGGTAGATTGCGTTCTTCAGCTTCCTTTTTTCAAAACTCATTGCCATATAACATTCCTGTGGTGTTTCACTCTGACAATGATACCGGCCATGTGCTTCAATTTGGACAATCAGATATTCACAGCTGTGGCACAAGAATTGCCTTGGAATATGATTTGCATATTTCTAGCAGTACTCTTGATTTTCCGTCATGGCTGTAATCACATGCTTGGCCAAGCCTGCTAGCATCTAGAAAACATGCCTGGACTCCCCACGAGAGTCAGTTAGACTGTGCACACTGGAGCAGAGCCAACTTGCCCACCCGGCCCTGTCAGGCAAGCTGAGGCCATCATAGATTAGCTGCCAGCCGGGTGACTTCCAGACATGTAAATAAACCAGCTCCCTGAGACTGGTTGAGTCCAGCCTAGGTCAGCTGAATCTCACAATGATGTGAGTTAATTAAATATTTGTTGTTGTAGACCACTGAATTAAAAAAAAAAAAGTAACATAGCATTATTTTGATAATAAATAACTGATACAAGGCCTTTTATTAACATTGAGAAAATATAGCTTTGACTCACATTAGATTTTCCTGTATATGTGACATTTCAAATATAAAGAGATGAATATTAATTGCATAGAATATTTCTGTTCAAAAGTGACCTATACATTTTTTTATAGTTTAATTTCCCACCAGTATCAAGTCACACATGCAATAATCTTGTCAGGCGGTCACTCTGACCTTGTAAGTTGGAATTCCCTAGGGGGAGTTTGGCACCAATTCCCTGCTCAGACTGACAGATGACTGTATAGCTTTTCCACCTCTCTCCTCTGTTGGATCTTGGATGTATAATCTCCCTTCTGATTTTGTACTTTGCCAAGATATTTGCCCACATGTATATTCACTTAAACACTCTCAATGCAATGAATTTAAATGTTCAGATCTTTCCTCTGCTTATCTCCTTTGGAAAATGTTGTCACATTACAGGGTGGAGCAAAAGTCAGTTTACAACTGTTCATGTGGAAAATAATACAATAATTAATAAATCATAATATAAGAATAAACACTGTGGTTTGCTTGCTCACAGTTGTTAGCCTACTTTTGCCCCACCCTGTATTGACAGACTCTATTCTTAAAATCAGTGAGAGAGCATTGTGCTGTTATATTTTGAGTTTGTTTTCAAGATTAATTTCTGAGTTTTAGGAGATAAGTCTATACTGCTCATCCTCTTTCATTGCTATTGGCCTAATATTAAAAGTCATGGAGTTTTACCAATGATGTCATCATGCTTACACATTTAGAAAAAAATGTTTTAAAAACTGTTTTTCTACATGAGAACCATTTTGAAAATGTAAAGTACTTTTCCCAATGTAATGAAAAACATGTATTTTCATTTATACCAACTTTATACTAACATATCGCATATTAAGCCATTTTTTTGGGTGTTCAGCTGTATATTTTTATGGTTTTGATGTGGAAAGGAAGATAGGCAGCAAAGCATGACAGCCGAGCTAACTTCATAACATTCCTATCTTTCTCTGATAATGTCATCAATACGTTCTCTATCTAGAAGGAGTAGGTATTAAAGCCTTTTAAAAAAGATTAGCATCGTAAATAACAACCTGGATCCTCATACACAAGTAAAGGGTATTTTTCTTTAGGAGTAGTGCATTTGGCATTATATATATTCTCTCTATTTTGAACCTTTACTCCTATAGAATTTTAGGCCCCCAAGTCATAGCTTAGCTGTAAGCGATCACAAGATCATACTTTGCTTGAAACATTTTTATTATGTGAAAATTCTGGAAAAATAATGATTGATAAACAATGAGACAATATTTTGAAATATAATATTTTGTTCTATTTTTCAAACCCCATTATGTCTCTTACTTTTAGCCTCAGTCTTCAAAGGGTATACACAAAATTTTGACTTATGACTATTTCTAGTCTTTACTTCTGACAGTGGCCTTATAAACCCACATAGTAACAGTAATCTTCCAAACTTGAACATCAGCGTGTATTGGGACACCTGGTATTGAGTGTATACTACGTAATAGGTGTGGAAAACAGTAGGCTGAGAAATATAGTACCTCACTCCTGAAGAGTCTTAGATGAGGCGATATGGTCTCTGATTTGGGTATAAAATGATAATCCTGGAGGAAGGCAATGGGTTAAATTCATCTGCACCATCATGGTGCTAGTTCTAAATATTAAGTTGTATGTCAAACAAACAAACTAACTTTAAAATATATCCTAACCTTCACAAAACCACTTTTAAAACCATGTGAGTGTCCAGGTTCACGTTAATAATTCTCAGGTATCTCAGTGTTTTTCTTTGAAATGGAAATGCTGGGTTGACCATACCTTACCATCTGGGCTGCAGAAATTTCTGCTTCTGTTCTCACTCTAGTCCTTGTTCTGCACTGCTGTAACCTTATACAGGTGAACACTGAAGCGCCTGCTCGATCTCGTCCTCAGTCCCAGGAAATAGCCACTTCTTGGCCATCCTCAATAAAAAGCCTGAGCAGACCATGGAAATAGCCTCAGTTGGGCAGGAACATTGGGGTTCCGGAAATCTGAAAATTGTCATAGGAAACTGGTTATATCTTAGTTATTCTGTGAAAAATGTCTTCTTTTAAGATACAGGATAGTCTATGAATATTTTGTCCCCAGGGAGGAACACGGAGAGAGCAAGACCTGAGCGAGAACCTCTAAAACACAGGGCACAGTTCCGCGCCCCGCCACCTCTGTGTGTGTATGTGTGTGTCTCCTCTCTCTCAGTCTCTCTCTCTCTCTCTCTGGCCATACTGTGTTCTAAAATCTGATCTTATAAACGGACCAGAGTAGCATGGTATGATCTGAGGCATTCCAGCAGTAGAGGGGCAGAGCCAGTTTTTCCTGGGATCAGCAGAGGATCCATATTAGCTGCCCTGTCATTGTCATTTCCTCCAGTCGATGACTGAATTGGACTTGGATTGTTCAGCAGGCATGAAGCCTGCTTGTGGCCAGAGATACAGTCGCTAGGAACTCTCCTGAAAGAGAAAATAGAGCCCCTGAATATTATGAGGTTACTGTTAGAGTGCTATTGAAAGTAAAACCATGATACCATGGATTTTAGTTGAAAAATGTATGCTCATTCACATGCAAAACCATATGCAAATACATGTATGGAAACAGTCATAAGAAACAGGTCAAATCTTACTTATTCTGTGAAAATTATCTTTTTTATGTTAGAAAGAGAAAAATGAAAGGATGGGAGAGCTGAGAAAGACTATAAAGATCATTTAATTTAGGGGTTCTCAGCACCAAGGGCCTGGGATACCCCAGAGTTTATATAAAATATCACATGTATATGAGTATGTACATTGTTTTCTACCACATTCTGCAAAAGCTCTATAAGCCCAAAGGGAATCTCGTTGTTTTCACTGCACAAAGGAGGAACCTAAAGACCAGATAGGCCGGGCACTCGCCCGCCTTGGCATAGCCTTCTCAACTGCGCTGCAGCGCACTTTCGGCTGCATTATAGCGGCTAACTACTCCTCCCCGCTTGGAGCCCAGCTCTGCACCGCTTTACTTTCACCCTCTCAGGCGTAATGAGTTGCATGTCTGCATCATCAACCAATGTTTGGAGCCTTTTGTTTTCATTCCTTTATTACTAGGGATCACCACATTGGCCAACACTGATCAACAGCTTTGCACCTGGGCTATGCCCGAGCCTGCCCTTTCAGGCAGCTGCTTGCAGACCAAATCTGGTTTCTGAGATGTATGTATGAAAACAGTTTTTATGACCTATTTGATTAAGGTGCTTTCTTTCCCTGTGTGTTTTTTATTATTTATTTATTTATTTATTTATTTATTTATTTATTTATTATTGTTGTTGTTCAAGTACAGTGTTGTCCATTTTCCCACCACCACTCCTCCCGCCCCTCCCATCCCCACCTCCCACCCTCGATACTTCCCCGTTTTGGCTTGGTCTAAGAGTCCTTTATGCATATTCCTTGATTCCCCTTTCCTTGTTTCCCCCTGTTATCCCTCCCCCCTCTCCTCTGGTTACTGTTAGTTTGTTCTTTATTTCAGTGTCTCTGGTTATATTTTGCCTGCTTGATTGTTTTGTTGATTAGGTTCCACTTATAGGTGAAATCATAAGGTACTTTCCTTTTACTACCTGGCTTATTTCACTCAGCATAATGCTCTCCTGATCCATCCATGCTGTCGTGAAGAGTGGGAGTTCCTTCTTTCTTTCTACTGTGTAGTATTCCACTCTGTAAAATGTACCACAGGTTTTTGATCCACTCATTCACTGATGGGCACTTCCAGCACTTGGCTATTGTAAGTTGTGCTGCTATGAACTCTGGAGTGCACAGGTTCTTTAGAACTGGTATTTCAGGGTTGTTAGGGTATAATCCCAACTGTAGAACTGCCAGGTCAAGAAGAACAATTTATGAGCATGTCAGCAGCCATCTTAGTCTAATAAATGCTTTTAGTAAGCAGCAAACAAGGTGAATTTTCTCATTCATAATCTTATTCAGTAAATAGCACATTTAAAATTAGGTATTCAAGGAGGTTTTAACCTCAAAGGGGTTTTTTTGGTTTTTGTTTTTTCCTTTCACCATGTTAAAATTCAGGTATGGAATTACTTTGTCTTATCTTTTAAATGATGTCAATGCAATGTTATTTTATTCATTTCTAGAAAAAATATACATATATTTATTTCTAGATGCTATATATATTCATTTCTACATATTTTATCTATAAATATTTATTGAGAGAGAAAGAGATTTGTTTACAAATGCTATGTAGAAAATATAGGACAAGCCTCATCAAAATAACAATTGTCAATAAAACTCAAATTGTTTCCTTATTTGATAACTAAGATTGAAGTGTTGAGCTCAGGGCCAATTTCAAATCATCATCCACTGCTTAATATCTGCATTGTTTCAACCAGTCACATGTTTTCTCTCATTTTCAGCTTCTTCACATGTAAAATGCAGTCACCACCTCATACGGATGTTGAAAATGTTACATAAGATAGACTTTGCAAAGTGAGTAGCACAGTGCCTGAAACAGAAGAACTCTGTCCAAGTTAGTTACTCATTAAAATTTTTATTATTTATTAATATTTTTCCAAGAAGAACTGCTTCTAACTCCTTAAGAAGTCCTTTGGTCCTTTGTGGAAGAAGTTCAAGGAATATAAGATGACTCATCTTTAATGTCAAGAATACTAATAACTTTTTGATATACACCATCTCAGGATAAAGCCAAGTTTCCTTTCTGATCTTTCATCTCCAGACACAGACTCACTCTGTGAGGGGCTTACTGGGTGAAGTGTGAAGATGAGTTGGGCTCAGTAGGAGCTGTGTGTTTTGTTCTTTTTGCTACCCGTTTCCTTGAGACCCCTTTGTTTGAAAAGAGGAAACATCTCTAGTAGCTCAATAGTTGCCTTTTGGAAGTTTTCCTGGAATAAAACTAACTGCCTCTACTAGCTCTTTAATTCTTAATTGCTAACTTTTTCCCTTTACATAATTATTGGAAGCCAGATGGGTTTCCTATAACTTTATCTACCAGAAATTCTAAACAATTATAGTTAGTCTGAAAGTGCTTTGAAGTCTTTAGGCTTCTTTCCACCTGGAATTCCAGATTTGCTTTTTCAAATATTAAAAAAGAGTAACTTCAATTGTCTCCTATCGGCCAAATGTTGAAAATTTGTAAATTAGATTGTATTTGCTTTGGGGTATTTTCTAAATTTTTGCTCATGCTTTTGTTCATACTTATCCTGTGTCTTATTCACAACTGAATCTTTTATCAGCTAGACATCAAACTTCACACCATGCAGTCATACTTCAATTCCCATTGTAATAATGCCTGGAATACTGAAATAATGCATCCTTAATGCTGACCCAAGACAAATAGAAGGCAATGGTTAATGGAAGGTTATTTGCTCTAACACCCCTTAAATTATCTTGTGTGAACAAGCATTATGTCTAATTACTATTGCTGTCAACTCTTCTATGCAAGATAGTAGCTGTTTTATCACAAACATCTGCATGCTGTATTGCGTAGCAGGGAAAAGAGACTGGGATATCAATACTGATACATATAGGTATGCCTTTGTGCAGATCACTTAACATCTCCTGGACTCAGTTTTGTTTTCTGAAAAATGGGGATAAAAATTCTCCTCTACTATTGTTTGTTGTAAGGACTTATATATATATGATGTATCACAGTATCTGCAAAAATATGTCAGGTGCTCAAAATAGAATTATCTGGCAATATATTATAATCATCTTGTTTAAGATAAAAAATGATGGTCTAGAGAGTTTGGATGAGTTACCTAAGTTACACAGTGAATTCACTGGAAAAAAATAGACTAGAATTTAGGCATTCTCACTTCCAAGACAATATTAATTTATTGATAATAAGAAATCCTAAGAATGAACTAAAAAGGTGTAATGGATTCTAGTCCCCCAGAAGCATTTTAATAATATTATTTAAAATAATGTTTAGAAAAATAAGTTAATTTGATTGATATACTGAAGATCAGATTGACAAACATATTTACTAATTTTTCAGGCTATCAATCACCATTTTTCCCTCTCATACAGATATAATTAGTAATATATAATTATCTCTGATTTCTGATATAAACTTTTTCTCAGACACTCTATATTTTTAGTTCATATAATTTATATTAACAGCATTAAATAATAAATGTAGATGGAAATGATTTGCAGAAAATGCAGCTGCCTCTTGAACAATGTGGGCATAGGGTCACTGAGCCACTGTGCAGTCAGAAACCACATATAACTTTTGACTTCCTACAAATGTAATTACTAATAGCCTGCTGTTGACTGGAAGCCTTACCTATAACATAAGCTATTAATGCATATTTTGTATATGTTTTATACTGTACTGTATTCTTAAAGTAAGCTAGAGAAATGTTACTAATAAAATTACTTAAAGTATCTAAAGAAAGAAAATACATTTACAGCATTTATTGAAAATACCCATACCTGAGCGGACCTGTGTATTTCAAATCTGTGCTGTTCAAGGGTCAACTCTAATTAGAGAAACTCTAACACTGGAGTAAGCTGCTTTTTTTCTCCGCTTTGTGTGTTTGTTTTATAGTTGTTGTGTTTTTTGTTTGTTTTTTGTGTTTTGTGGTTTTTTTGGTAGGACCACATCCCAAATTGCAGATACATGAGCAGTGTTTTGGAAGTTGGAAGCTTTCCTGCTCCTCCACTGACATTGTTTTGTTTTGTTTTTTTAACTGTTTGGTACATATTGTGTTTCCCAACCTTGCCGTATTTTAGTTTCTTTATCTGTTTATTTACCTTGTTTTTAAAGACTATATTAAGACTGATAACATGACTTCTTCCTGATGATTAAAAAGCTGTCTATTTAAGTTTCTATTCAGAATGCATCCCTTTTACAAAATTTGATAGCAGAAATACTTGTATATTCTTCGGTTTATTAAAGACACCCTCGCTAAGGAAAAAGAAATATTTAACATTGTAATGTGATCTTAAAAGCCTTCTCAAAAGCCAAATTTTGCTTATTTTCTATCTTGTTATTTTCCTGCTCTGTGTTTTGTGAGACTGTCTTGACAACTACTTCTATCAACTTCTTCATCGCTATCATCATCTTCATCTTCATATCATCATCATCATTGATTTTTTAAATATCATGTTATCTTTTAGAAGAACATTTAATTTTTTTAATCACTATTTCCTTCTTTCTATGTATATTTTATGTTTGTTATTGACGTTCTTGAGAGGAGTGACTTCTATATCTCATGTGGAAATACAGCCAGGCTGTATTTCTTAAATTTATCCTTATTTTCTGTGTTTTTCTCCCTTCAGTTTGGAACTTTTTATCAATTTTTCTCCTAGATACCTTTTTAATCATTCTATTTTTTCCTGTAAACTTTGTAAAGGTTGTTTTCTAATAAAAATATATTTTATTTCTCTGATTTAAAAAAATTTTTTCCTTTTCTAATAGCATCCTGGGTTGGCTTTAGAGAAACAGTATATTCTTCTATCTTTCTAACCACAAGTTTGAATTTACAAAGAGCTTGAAATGTTTTTCCATTTATAAGTGGTGAGAGTCAGTGAAGAAATATGAAACTAAAATAAATAGCACAGTGCCCTCCAAGTCAAGTGAGTTAGGTGATTAATTTTGAGAAGGAGGTTTGAGTAGACAGTGAAGTTGTAGAATAGCTCTGGAATAGAATAAATGGGGCATAGAATAAAAACAAATGAAAGGATTGATGAGGAGCAAAAGGACTTGGCTTAGATTGATGACTATCCATTGCAAATGTTATGAACGCAAACTTAACTCTTCAGGGAAATAGAGTTTGCTCTAACATTCTCTTTGTCTATATAGAATAGTTTGAAGAATGTAATAGACTATGAAGATAAGTTGTATATTTTTATCCAAATATTTTTAATACTGATTAAGAGTTTGATAGAGTCCCCCTTACTAGGCAAAGCTAATTTCAGGAGACAAAAAGAATGCAATTCATTTCTACCTATGTATTTCTTAATTTATTTTGCTTCATGCCAAGAATTTAAAATTCCAACTATGACTAAGTTACAAGTTTCGGTGCGATATTTTCAAACTCAGTACTACATGATATTTTGATGTAACATAGTTTTTAGGTATATCGTTTCTAGTGTTAATTAAATATACTCATGTATTTTAGGTGGCCTCCTTATAAATGACATGGAGAAAGATCTGTCAGTTATCTGCTATTAAAATAGCAATGCATAATACATCACTCTGAAGTTCAGTGACTTGAGACAATAAGCATTTGTTTGGCTTCAGGTCTGAGAATTAGTGATTTAGGTTAAACTTCACTGGTTGGTTCTTCTTGTTTCGGTGTGGATCACTGTGTAGTTGGTTGGTTTTGAGCTGGGAAAAGGGGGACAGACACCCTGTACCTCATCTTCTAATCTACTAGCTGGGTATGATCTTATTACACTGACAGGGAGAAAGTGCTGCCGAGCCCAACTAGACAAGGCCTTTCAAACCTCTGCTTAGTACTTTAAAATATATATATTTATTTATTTTTCGAGAGAGGGGAAGGGAAGGGGAAAGAAAGGGAAAGAAACATTGATTTGAATGAGAAACATCAATTGGTTGCCTCTCCCACAGGCCTGGACTGGGACCAAACCTGTAACCTAGGCACGTGCCCTGACCAGGAATCAAACTAGCGACCCTTCACTTTGGGGGACGATGCCCAACCAATGGGTCCACATCAGTCAGGGCTCTACTCAATCACTTTTGCAAACACTCCACTGGCCACAGGAAGGCACATGGCTAAACTCAGAGTTAAAAAGCGGGAAATACATACCACCCTTGTTCGTAGGAACTGTGAAGTCATGTAAATACAGGGGGAGAACCTTTACTGCAATCCACCTGCAGCATGAACTTTTAATTGATTGCATATGTATGAAGTACATTTTTCAACCAAATATTTTGCCTTCCATTTTCTAGATGGGAAAATCTTTTTGTAAGATCTTTTTGATATTTCTTGATATGTATCTGTGTGTGTGTACACTAGCATGTGTGTGTGCATACACATTTTGGATCTGTTTTAACTTGTCATGTATGGAAGGCTGTGGGAAATGCCAGGGATATTTTCATGAAGATTTTAGGATAAGAGTGTAAAAGAACAAACAGTTGGGAGAAGAAGGATTAGAGCATAGCATGGGATCTGTCTTGGTGATTAGTAGATTGGTGATTCTGTAAGAACTTTGCAACACATTGTGTTGACTTTGCTTTTTTCTGTTTTTTGTTTTAAGTTGTATAAATTTTGGGATGAAGTGTCAAGGCCTTGCAATATCATGCTCCGGAAACAATGTTGTCAATGAATCAATCTCATCCTTTCTCAGTTTATTCATTTGTTTGTTTTATTTTCCATGACAAAAGACCAGGGCTTATTAGCCAGCAATTCAGGATTTCTGAGGTTCTCTATGAACATAGGAAAACTTGTGCTATGTGTACACTTTTATTTTTTAAGTGCATGCCTTTGGGCCTCTGTGGAGAAAGATCCTTGTATCTCATTTAGATCGTCCTTCCTGCTCCTACCTCTACACTCCTAGGAAGGGGATCTACTAAGTCTGATTGCTCAGGTTGTAGATCACGGACCTAGAAACTGAAAAGAGAGCTTTGATATTGCTGATTATAGGGGTCAAGTTTAGAGAATATGTGAGAGTACCCTTTGTATATGTGCTTTGTCCCAGGCTGATGATGAGTTAAGTCGGGCATGGAATCCCATGTGTGATCTAGGCATGCTCTGCTTTAGGCTTTTGGGTATATTTTCTCATCGTATGGCCAAAATTTTTTAGTTGCTTTTTTTTTCCCTCAACTTGCCTTATTGTCCTATCTAATTGTTGAAATCTGAAAGCTGAGTGAAAGTTTAAGTTAGATGGTTGAATAATATCATTCATTCTATGTGGTTTCTCTATCTTAGGACTACATCAATCCAGGACAAATTGAGGCCTCTATCTAAGAATCTGGCTGCTCTTTTTTATATCTATACATTGAAAATGTTAATTGGTACTCATGGAGTCAAGACTTAGAATTTCACGACCTAGTAAATCAGGCACCATTAATAAATATGGGATAAAATTATATAATACTATACTCATTTGAGTGTATTAACATACTGGAATTTTGATTTATTAACATATTTATAACAAATTAAAATATCCAAAAGTAGTTTTCATGAGGAAATAAAATTAAAATATTTCAATTCATTACAGACAAACTCGTTAAAGCCACAGATGATGAGTGTTCTTTTCACTGTTAGTTTTGCTATGAATGCTTTAAGATATTGCAGGACAGAGCTTTGATGTATGTCATCTCTTTGGGTCATCTGTAATCATGCTAACTATGAAATGGGGGCAGAAAACTTCCATGACACTTTCCTTTGGGACATATTCTTTTTTGACATTTCATAAATGGCTTATTATGTATGTAATTCTGAATTCTTTATATCATTATTTTCCTTTCTTGCCAAATTACTGCCATTGAAAATGGTTACAGTTTCTACAGTAAATATTCTACTTTGTTTTAGTTTCAGTAGCCTTAAAATATTTTTTTTTCCATTTATAGGAAAGTAAATATTTTTTGTGATCTCACAGTCCCAACTAGAATGTGAAACTTATATATCTCATATAAGAGAATTTAATATCAAATAAATATAAAACGTATTCAGAAAAATTCAAAATTGTAGATGCACTTACATTTCACTATATACAGCATAGTATTTTTCAGTTTACTTTTATTTTAATCCAACTTACATATCTGTGTAGTTTAAGTGTCACATGTTTCCTGTGCTTTTTTCTCAGCCCATTTCCTGATGCACAGATGCAATCACTTTCAAATATGTTAGCTGATTCTTTTAAGATCTCTCCATCTCTCTAAATAACATGCTTATATTGCTATTTCCTGATTTTTTTTTATTAGTGGGCTTTATCTATTGGCTTCCCACTGTGGAAGATGAGAATTTAGTTCCTTCATCTTCCGGCCCCTATCACACACGTGCACACTTTTGGTCTCCTATCCTCTTGAAATAATATATCATGATTTTGATTAAATGAATATTCATGTTTACCATATTATCACTAAATGAAAGCATTCAGAGCTCAGTCATGCACCATACAAGTGTTGCTTTATTTTTTCTTTCAGTGTTTCATTTTCTCTTGTGTTAATAATGACCTATTTTCATTAATTTAGGATTTTTTGTGCAAAACACGAATTCAGTGTTTCCCACTTGTATAATGCATATCTTAATATTTGTGAGAGTATTATATATTCTAAAAATTCTGCCTTCTCCAAGAAATCTCTCTCAGAGCCCACTGACCAAATCCCACCAACTAGAAGGGAGAGTCCTACCTTCTATCTCCCAAATTATTGAAAGATTCTCCAGTAGAAACCCCTAACAGCTTGCTTGCTATACGTTGCTTGTAGTTGGGGGGCCCCGTGGGCCAGTGCCTAACTCACACCAGAGAAATAAAAAGAACAGCTTGTACCAGGGGACTGTTGGGGCAATAGCTGCCACTCAATAATGTCAGGGGAAGGAATGCATGTCCTATGCTCACCAGGTTTGGGTTATATAGGAAACAGAAAGCTGAAGTCATTATTTTTTTAAGGGGATGTTGGAATCCAAGTCTTAAATAGTATGTCTTGTACATTATGGTATAAAATGTGTTAGGGGAGGGTTTTTGTTTGCTTTATTTTCATTTTAAATCATCCTTTGCCTATTTATTTTTTAAAGAAAGGAAGCACAAGAAGCAAGTCTGAGGGAGATTCTACTCCTACTTTTAAGGCTGTATAACAATTGGCAACTCTGTCCCCAATTCCACAGGGAAAAAATATCTACTCCTTCAGGATAGTTTGAATCTTCTGTAGTCTGAAGGAGGATTGACTGGGCCCTACTACTTACCCTCTCCTCTCTGTATTTCTGCTGTACCTGACAAGGAGAAGATTGGGACAGTCACTGGCTATGAGATCATATTGTACAAGCACAATTAAATACCTTTATTTCCAAAGGTTGTATTAAATTTGGTTATTGGATTTGTCATTTTCCCTATTGCGTCATTTAAACTCACACAGGTGGGGTTCCATCAACCCTCCCAGAAAAGGCCACTTCAGTAAGATTTTTTTAATGTTGTGCTGCCTGAGTTTGTCCTCTAATTTTCTAATCTTCGTTTTCTTAATTTCCAACCCTGTCTTTGGCTTTCTATATAGAGTGAGTTGCTTCTGACACTTCAATTTATTGTTTTACATATGCTTTATAATTAAGTTTCAAGAACTATTTTAATAATCTAAGTGTACTTTTGATCTAATCAATTTCTATTAAAAGGAAAATTTTAGAAACTCCTGTTTGGTGACTCTGGGCCTCAGATGATTATTACATGTCATTAATAATTTTTGATTTTGATATTTATATTGGCCTTATGAAAGAGAATGCTCATGTTGTAGGAAATAAACACTGAGTGTTCAGGAGTAATGGGGCGCAAATCTTCAATTCACTATGAAGTGATTCTGGAAAAAAAGTTTTTCTTTTCAATATCCTTACACTATTTCAGTATATTTGAAATTATTTCAGAGAAAAAATACACATCTAAAAGTTTTCACTTATTAGCAAATAATAGTTCAAAAGGACCTGAGATCTGAAATAAAAATTTTATTTTTGTGAGTTTTAGCTGTAACAGCAGAATTGCTACAGAGTAGGAAAGAGAGAGCATTCACAGTGTAGCTTGCTGAGACTTATAGCTTCACATGCACAATTTCACTTGTCAGTGTGTTTGTTTTTTAAAGTAGAGGACATAGGAGTAGATAGAACTTCCTTCTATCACAGTCAAGTGGTTATTGAGGTTGGGGCTTATCACCACTTATTTGACTAAGGCTCTGGATTTTCAATTTGAAAATGTAGGGGAAGGCCCAGCCTACATTAGTTCCTAAAACAGAGTAGACAGGGATAAATGTTTGTGAATAACTGAATATTACATGGAAAGTCCTTAGCACAGTATCTTTGCCTTCGGAAATACTAAATAATAGTAGATGTTATAACTTTTTTAAGATAAAGTACTATGTATAAACAAAGAATTTTCTTCAGCCATTAAGAAAAGGAAATCCTGCTATTTGTAAGAACATGGATGAAGCTGGAGGACATTATGTAAAGTGAAATAAGCCAGACAAAAAAGACAAATACTGTATGGTGTTACATGTAAGATCTAAAATGTTTGTACTCATAGAAACAGAGAGTAGAATGGAGGTTGCCAGTTGTGGGGGTTTGTGAAAAATTGGGAGAATTTGGTCAAAGGGTATAAAGTTAAAAGATGAGTAAGTTCTGGGGATCTAATGTACAACATGGTGACAATAGTTAATAATACTATATTGTCCAGTCAAGATGGGGGTATAAACATGGCTCACCTCTGTGTACACCCACATCAAAAATTAAAACTAAGCTACAAAACAACTATCATCCAGAATTGTCAGAAAATTTAGCTGCATGGAAGTCCAACAACCAAGGAATTAAAGAAGTCCCATTCATTCAGATGGGTAGGAGGGGCAGAGGCATGGAGATTTGGAGACAGAGATGCAGAGACGCTGAGATGTGAAACAGGCAGTGCTACACCCATGTGTGGTGGACAGAAATTAGGAGGGATATCTTGGGAGTGAAAGATCCCAGCCACACACCATGCCTCCCAGCCTAGGGCTCCAGTGCCAAGAAGATAATTCCCCATAACTTCTGGCTGTAAAAACCAGTGGGGGTTGGGGCAGCGGAAGAAACTATGAGATTCTCAGGTTTCTCCTCTTAAAGGGTCCACAACAGACTAGGACTTACACTGATTCACTCCCTCTGGGTTCCAGTACCAGGGTAGCAGCTTGAGGGCCACCAGTGGCATGTGGGGAGAAACTGAAGGGTCTGGCATCAGGGTGAGTACCAGGGAGACCTCCCTCCTGGGTAAAACTCCAGAGGTCAAGCACTGGCCATTGTTCCTTTCCTGAGCCCTCTGCTACACAGAGCCACAGTGGCAGCACCATATCGGAGACTCCATCAGCCTGGTTTACATGGGTTGCCCTGCCCAGGTGACTACCTAAGGCTCTGTCCCATCCAACTTATCAGCATGCTTTTTTACATTAGGCCATGCTACTAAGACAGGGAGGCAAAGGATCTCTACCTAGTACATAGAAACAAACACAGGGAGGCTGCCAAAATGAGGGGACAAGTAAATATGGTCCAAATGAAGGAACAGGAGAAAACCAGAAAAAGGACTAAACAAGATGGAAATAAGCAATCTATTGGATCCAGAGTTCAAAACACTGGTTATTAGGATGCTCAAGGAATTCATTGGATACTTCAATAGCATAAAAAAGACCCAGGCAACCCTGACTGGTGTGGCTCAGTGGATTGAGTGCCAACCTGTGAACCAAAGGATCGCCAGCTTGATTCCTAGTCAGGGCACATGCCTGGGTTCTGAGCCAGGTCCCCAACTGTGGGTGTTCAAAAGGCAGCCGCACATTGATGTTTCTCTCCCTCTCTTTCTCCCTCCCTTCCCCTCTCCCTAAAAATAAATAAATAAAATCTTTAAAAAAAAAAAGACCGAGGCAGAAATAAAGGTTACATTAAGTGAAGTAAAGAAAAATTTATAGGAAATGAACAGCCGGGTGGTTGAAGCTGAGAATCAAATCAATGATTTGGAACACAAGGAAGAAAAAAATTCAATCAGAACAGCAAGAAGAAAAAGGAATCCAGAAAAATAAGGATAGGGTAAGGAGCCTCTGGGACAACTTCAAATGTACGAACAATCAAATCATAGGGGTGCCAGAGGAGAAGAGGAAGAGCAAGAAATTGAAGACTTATTTGAAAAAATAATGAAAGAAAACTTCCTAACTTGGTGAAGGAAATAGACATACAAGACCAGGACGCACAAAGAGTCTCAAACAAGGTGGACGAAAAAAGGACCACACCAAGATACATCATAATTAAAATACCAAAGGTTGAAGATAAGAGAGAATCTTAAAAGAGCAAGAGAGAAAATAGCTGCAAAGGAGTTCCCATAAGACTGTCAGCTGATTTCTCAAAAGAAACTTTTCAGGCCAGAAGGGACTGGCAAGAAGTATTCAAAGTGATGAAAAGCAAAGACCTGCAGTCTAGATGACTCTATCCAGCAAAGCTATCACTTAGAATGGAAGGGCAGATAAAGTGCTTCCCAGACCAGGTAAAGCTAAAAGAGTTCATCATTATCAAGCCATTATTCCATGAAATGTTAAAGGGACTTATTTAAGAAAAAGGAGATCAAAACTAAGAACATTAAAATGGCAACAAATTCACAACTATCAACAACTGAATCTAAAAACAAACTGAGCAAACAAGAACAGAAACAGAATCATAGATGGGGAGATCAGTTGGATGGTTACCAGTTGCGATGGGGAAGGGGGAGAATGAGGGAAAGGATGCAGGGATTAATAAATACAAATTGGTAGGCACAGTATAGGAAATGGAGAAGCCAAGAACTTATACGCATGACACTTGGACATGAACTAACTGGGAGGATTGCCAGAGGGAATTGGAGGTGCTGGGTGAAGGGGGGGAAAGGGGAAAAATAGGCACAACTGTAATAGGATAATCAATAAAATACATTAAAAATAATACTGTCTTTTATACTTGAAATGCACTAAGTGAGTAGAACTTGAGTCCACATCACACAGAAAAATGGTAACCATGTGAAGTGATAGATATGTTAATTAGCTGGAATGCGGTAATCATTTCATGATATATACATATATCAAATCATTGTTCTATACATCCTAAATATATACAACTTTATTTTCAATTATTCATCAAAGCAAGGGGAAAGATAATATTAAAATATGTGAACTGTTAGTAAATATGCTCAATAATGAGGAACTCAATTATATTTAAAAATCTGATTTATTAAGATATTTGAATGACAAGTGTTGCAATTAATTAACTTATGGAATAAAATAGGAAGTAACTCAGCTGTGAGCCTCTGTATGGCAATGACCTTGCCTATTCAGTTTTTCTGGGCGCAGAACCTAGGGATTGTGCCTGGAATACAAAACACACAGTAAATATTTGTTGACTGAAGAACTCGAGTGTAAAGGAGTGTATGTGTGTCCATAAAAATGTATGCAGTCCTCCCTACCCAGGAGGAAACAGAACCTGATCTTGAGCAAAAACTATTCTAAGGACATTTAAGTCATCTTATTTGTAGCCCTTTTATTAACTTGGAGAGATGACTAAACCATTTATTAGTCTGAAGTGTCTTTTATTGCCATTGTACACCCAGAACCCAAACCCATCAATATTCTTTATATCAGCAGGATTTGAATAATCCAAACAAACAAGAGCTTTGATAATAAGGGGCAGACACCCTCCAGAAAAATTAACATGCCCCTCACATATATGATTCTTCTTTATTTAAAATGTTTAAATCAGATATTATTGATACACAAAGGTTTGCAAATCTTAAGTACTATCGTTGACAATATCCTCCCAGTGCTTCGGGCATGATCACCAGCAGTGACGGGCCCAGCATTGCTGAATTCTGACAACGTCAGAGAGCCTGAGACAGACCTGACTCATCACCTTGTATGTCTTACTGTGTCTTAGTCAATAGGTGATGACAAAATAGAATGTCAAACTTAATTTTGCTGTGTGTGTGTATGTACAGTGAAAAACTCATTTCAATAAAGCACTGACTGTATCTATGTATTACCCATTCTGTATAAACATCTTTGGAATGACTGTCTGGAACAAAAGGCCAGCCGGTGTGGCACCCTATCTTCCAAATAGATAGTAATGCTAAAGATCCATAGAGAATCATATCCTAATGCACATGAGATCAAAATTAGCTACGCAAATTTCATCCTAGGATATATGTTTTGGGGTTCTTTTAATCACCTCAGCATACCAAGCCCTTTTCTGACAACAGGACCCATTCATTCATTTTCCTTTGACTGCATTATTCTTCCCTGCCTCTGGGTATCTTCCCTACCTTCTCACCACTTACATCTCAGTTTCAATGTCAGCCTCAAGGAAGTTACCGCCCTATCTGAAAGAACCCACTCATTTCTACTACTCTCTACATGCCTCCGTGTTTATTCCATTCAAAATACTTATTGTATTCTAAGACAGTATTTTTTTCTTTCTTTGTTTATTTGTAATAACACAAACACCTAAATATAAACTCAGTAAATGCAGAGTTCTGATCATTCTTTTCTCTATTGTTCCTCTATCTCCATTGTCTGGAACAGCACCTCAAATATATGCATTGTTAAAGGATTACTGAAGTAATCCAAATAAATTACAATCCTATGATCAATAAAACATAGAAAATTGTGGTTTCGGAGTGAGTAAAATCGCTAAAAGAGGCAATTTAGGCATAGTTAGAACACATAAAATTATAAAACATTTTTAAAACCCAGGATATAGCCAGTATTATTCTTTCTAACAATTATCACAAATTTTCAAAAGCAGTTCTCAATTCCTCTAAATAAATACCATATCATTTTGAGATAATTGAAATACGGATACACTTCCGAATAATTTAAGCTGAACCATTTTCCACCAACACAAACCTAGAATTTTTTATATAAAGTGAATTACGTGAAACTATGGACCATGTTTATAACATTTGTTTTTCTTCTTTTTAATCTCCAGTATATGTTCTAATGTCTGGAACATCATATTTGATCAGTCAATATTTGCTTAAGTAATAGAAATTAACAAGGAATTACTTCGCCTAACATAACCATAGTGACAGCCTTCACAGTCTCAGTGCTTCAAACGCTGGTTCATTCTGGTCGGAATAGTGTCCACAGGAACTGACCATTTTCCCAATAGTTTAGTAAGTAATGTATAAATTGTAAGTTTTGTTCCCACACAACAAAGGTATAAATTGTTTTAGAATATGCTTGATGCTTTATCTGATAGTCTCTCCAGGGCTGGCCTAAAGTCAAACAAGTTGGATTCTAGTACTGTGGACCTGAACTTTACAGAGGTTCTGTCTGGGCTCCCGAACCCTCTAAGTCTTGAGTGTATTTAAGGTCTCCTTTCTCCAAAACACAACTAATGTCCTATAAGTTCTAACTAATGTGACTTGAAGTATGACTACCCTGAAATCCACCTTACAAGATTTCAGAAGCAAAATAAGCAAGAGAAATACTTCAGGCCCAAGGCAGAGACAAATTATTTCAGTGGTTACTTAGACTTGAGATGCACATGTGGAAGGACTTAGGGACCAAGAAGATACACTGTGTTTCTAAAAAAGTATATTATGTAAATGATAATTTATTTCACTCACATGTCAACCAGATTTTGGCTTAGGAATCAGTTGTATGTGCCCAAAAGGCTTTACAGGGACATCCAATACGTTGGATTACTTCCTTTTTCTTCATCTAATTGATAAATTCATACATTTTGAAAAATGCATCATGCCAACACGACTACTTAGCACTACAACTTGATGCTGTTGAGTAGATTTCCTGGTGTGACATCATGACTGTAAAAGACCAAATGACTGACTCAACTCTTAACTTTCCTCACCATCCGGTTCTTCAGTGTTTCACAAAAAAAGCTAAGAGTCAGAGGGAACATGACTTCATTTTAATAATCCAGTGGTATGTGAAGCAAATAAAAACCTTTTACATTTCTTAAGAAGAAACATATATGCTGTAAATATATTCTAAATATTTCTGGTGAGACTTATAAAACTGTTTCTTTTAGTTAAAGTAAAAATTGTTGAAATTCATTATATACTTTAATCTTTATATATTTATAGCTGGTTTAAACATGAAAAAGCAGGACTCTTTAGGCAAAAATTTATATAATGTGAAAATAAATTATTAGGCTGTAAATTACAACCAATATGACAATTTCAGCCAATTACTATTTGCTGACCAATAGTATTGCAAACTAAGTTATGTGACAACAGTAAGCTTTTATTATGAAATATTTAATTTGGAGTAATTGTGAAGGTTTCACAGTAAACATTGAAGATTAAAAAATTTGTAAGACCCTATTTGTTTCTATGTTTCTATTATACTCCAACTCAATGTTTCAAATAAATAATTTGGATGATCGAATAGCCAAGTAAAACAGAAGAGATACACTTCAAGTGGGCTATTTTAATCAACTTCATTGATGTCCATTTCTTTACAATAAAGGATCTTATTTTGAATGTTGCTAAGTTGTGGAAACATATCATACTCTATGACCAACACACTGAAGACACAGCAAAGGTTCATCACCAACAACATTACTGTTTCTTCAGACCTCAGTGGCAAAACTGGGGTCACTTTAATGTCACACTATTCACTAGGTGGACTGAAGATCAAAATGTGCAAAGTAAAACAATATGACTTTCAGAAGATAACACAGGGAAATATTTTCACAACATTTCAATAGGCGAGGGTTTCTTAAAACACAGAAAGCAAAAACCAGAAAGAAAACCAAAATAATTGAAAAGAAAAAGAAAACAAAAAAACAAAAGCAAAAAAAGCAAATTAAAATTAAGAACCCCTGTTCATCAAAATACATCTTTGAGAGAGTGAAAAGACAAGCCAGAGTCTACAAGAAGATATTTGCCATACATACAGATTTTTGCTGCTTAATGAAAATCTTAAAGTTAAAAACAGAGTGAATTTTTTAGCTATGTAAAGATATATTTCAGAGCACAGAATTATAAAGTGTCATATTAAGCTATCAGAGGTCAAGAACCAATTCAATGTTTAAATATATGCTTGGCTTTGGGGAAAAATACAGACTATACTCCCCTTCTGAAAGGACAACGAGTCCATAAACAAGTTATTATCCTTGCCCATAATCCCAGAGCTCTCTCCTCAGGCCATGAGGGTTTCTCGTGTGTCATGAGTTATGATCTCCCACTTAAGTGACTCCCCTGACCCCCACTTAAGATATTCCTCAATTTTCACCAGATCCTTCCATAGCTCTAGACGTAACCAAATAATCTGGTGATGAGCCCTTCAAAACTTATATAGACATCCAAGTCAGACACCACAGAGTTAAATATTGTCAGATTTGAATTCAAAATCAGTTGAAAAACACCAACACAGACTGGGAAGGAGTGTGAGAGAGTTTAATATATATTACAGTTAAGGCTTAATATGATTTATATGAATAATTCTGATGCATTTATAACAAAGATATGAATAGCCCAATAGGAAAATGGAAATAGGCATGGTAATTCACCAGATAATAAACACAAATGGCCAAAAGGCATAAGAAATTGGTTGAAAATTGCTAATGAATACAAACTGTAAATTCAAATACCGCTGAAATTTTTTTTCTCTATCAGATTGTCAGTTTCAAATACTAGTTTTATGTAAAATTGTATGTGTGTAAGAGGTGGAAAGAAATATTAATCTCTGCACCAGATGGATTATCAAGCAACACAGGTATCAAAATATGTGTACTTTGGACCCCCCAAATTGTACTTCTCATAACCTATCTTAAGGACAGTGTAAAACAAACGAACAAAAACCTCTGCGCGAGGATGTTTGTTAGAGAATATCACATGTCAGAAAAATATTGAAATTAATTAGTGACTCAGAGATGCAGTATGGTTACAAAATTTTCTAAGAAATAGCATGTGAATAGTATATTGTTTTAACACTGAAAAAGACTAGGGAAAATATTAAAAGCAGTGTAAGCTGTGTGAATAGTAAAATGCTGTTTTTGTTACATATGTGCAATTATTCAAGCCCTTCTCTGAGCACACCCAGCATTCATTTATTTATCCGTTGACGGGCTATGAAAGGGCTAAGGCTAATGGTTATATGATGAGTCAAAGAAAGAGTCTTCAATAGATGGGGCTCCAGAAACCTGCAATAACTTGACCTTTCAAGTATGTGTCTGCCTGGGCATCGTCGTCTCTAGATGAGATGACTGTAGAGTAACCCTCTATATTTTTGGAATATAAGCATCAGTAATCTCTTTGATATGAACCCAGGTGAATATAGCCTTTTGAATTCTGCTCTGAGTTCGATACACAATGATGCATGTTGACTTTCTACAGGGAAAATTGGGATTATATCCCATGGAATTTGCTTTAGGCAACAGTGGGTTATGGGAAACTATTTCCCTGAATAAGTTGCTTCTTTCTTCAGAAATTTCAGTCCCTGATTTGTTTTGTTTTGTCTATATATATATATATCTGAAATGAAGGATGAAATCTGGGCAATACTAAGCTACTAGTAAGTTTAGTCTGGGAAACAAGTAGAAACAGTTAGTTTGTCATAACACACTAATGAAGACCCAAGCTGACATTTCAGTGATTGAATTCTTACTATTTTATTTTTGGTGGGCAAACATGGGAGCATGAATTTATATTAAATTCTTCAGATATACTCTCATAGATGATTATTTCAAGCATAAAAAATATTAAATGTTATCAGAATGGATCAATGCCTTTGTATGACTGTGTTAACAATATTTATTCTTTAGGAATTTTAATTCTATTAAACCTGATATTCTTAGGCCTTACCAAATTGTAGGTTAGAACAAATTGGTCACATTAATAAGAATTCCCCAAATTTCTATGTCCATATAAGATCTCAGCATCTCTGTTTTCTTCCTGTATTTCCACCCCAGATTTTTAGGATGTTCCTCTCAAATCATAGTAGATTTGGGGGAATAAGGGATTGTTTATAATTGTAGCACAGTTGAAAATATCCTGATTGTTACAATAGGTTTTAAAATCAGTCAGACCTAGATTCAAGTTCTATAAAGACACACCACAAATATGATCTTGGAAGTATTCTTTCTAAACCTCAAATAGTTTATGTTCAATAAAGGGATAATAAACATTTATTTATAGATCTTCCTGGGAGAGAATTAGGGGTTATCATATATCAAGTAACTATTAAATAAGACATCCTTATTAAATATTAATATCCTTTATTTTACTAATTAAAAATACATATCGATATGCATGCATGCATAGTGTATATGGGTGACACAATGGCAGATTCATTGGAGAGAGCAGAAATGTAGGAAAGGGTGGACTGGCTCCAGGTAGTGCCGTAATTATGAAAATTTTGGAAGAATTAAACTGTTCTTAATTAGAATATTTCCTTTCCCAGTGTCCAAGAAACTAAGGAAAACCAATCTAAGTATCTCCTAATGAACATATAAGATGGATATTCAGAGAGTGGTAGCATACTTAGGTTCGAGTTATAGCCATTTTTCCCCTAATAATATTATTGGTAGGATCACTGCACTTACTTAACGTATTTAAATAAAATAGCACAGTCTCTTATAGATATAGAAATAGTTTATATGTAAATACATTTTTTAAGATTGTACAGGTGTGAAGAGGTAAAGGAAAGAGATAACAGTGTGAGCTATGGTTGAGTAGAGGCTGACACAGGTTTGTTGACTGCTCCCCCTGCAGAAAGATAGGGACTATTTACTCTAATTTTTGAATATGGACTAGCCCATGACATTTCAGGCCCTAGAGTATGGCATAAGTAATTATATGCCAATTTGAGCCCTAACCTTTAAGAGGAGGGCCAGTTTCTGCTTTCTGTCACTTGGAGCTCTGATTCACCATCTGAGAAGTCCAACTACTCTACTGTAGAGACCAGGTAGAGATACCTTGGAGCTACATTGAGAAAAAGAGGGGTTACAATGAACCCAGTCTTGCAGCTGTCCCCATTGGTGCACCAGATGCGTACATAATAAAGCCATTTTAGACCTGAATCTCCTATTTTCAGTTACTCCAATTCATAGCACATGAGTCAGAAACAGAGGGCTCAGCCAAGCTTTTCTTAAAAAAATTATGAACAACCTAAGATAATATTCTAAGCCACAGAGGTTTGGGATAGTTTGTTACAAAGTGGTAGATAAACAAAGCATGTTTTTCAGATATGAAATAATTTTAAAATTCTATTTTTTAAATAAAACTCTACTTATCCACACCCTGCCTTTAAGTTACTAGTCTTTGCTGCCAGTTATTTAAGTATATATGCCTGCCATACACTTATTATATCCCTCAAGTGTTTTTACTTTGTTGAGTTCTTTTCTCATAGACACAAAGGGAGAAATGTAAGTGTATCATAAAAATGGAAATTTTAGAAATTATAAATACAGTTATATTTAATTGTGTCACTAGAAGTTTAAGTAATTTAAAGTTAACTGAAAAGCACATGTAAGCACTCTGATTAGAAGTTTGTCACATTCAAAATATTTCTAATCAGATACCTATTATAAAGAGATAGAATAAATTATAAAATATTTCTAATACATACTTTGTTCCTGATGATTATGTGAAAGGGGAAAAATCAAGATACAATTAGAACCCTATGTAATTTAAAATCTGTGAACATAATTCAACTCAAACTAACATGATCATTTAAATTATTCATACATGATTACTTTCTTCACAGTTAATCATTCCACTGGATTTTCCAAAATGGTCAGAACTCTAAGATTTCATCATATTAAAAATTTCAAATCTTAGGATTTTTTGAGACTTAGAGGCAGACTCTTTTATAAAGCAGTTTTTCATCTTAAAAAGAAAGAATGGTGCACTGGGGTATATCTTTTCTCTTTAAGATCAAGAAATTAAAAACCATTCATTTAAGTCTTTCTTTTCCATTTGAAATAAAGTTTCAGTTGTTCAGTCAACTCTGGTTTTGAGTTCTTAAATATTCCAAGCCAATTCTATATTTAAGCTTAAGTTATTTCTAAAAAGTACCACTTGTTTACATGAAAAAAAAAGTTTTAAGTAGTCTATCTCTAAATATTCATTTTTAACATAAAGGGAGTAATATCCAAAGGAATGTGGAAAACACTCCAGTTATAGAAAGATGCAAGTTAATTGAAATCAAGGTACTTGTACAGTCACCAGTTACTGATTTATATGTTCAAGTGATAATTACTGTAAATTTAATTTTTGAATAGCAAATCATGATAATTACAGAATTAAATACAATCTGAAGGATAAAAACAATCATTTCCTTTTCTAAGCACTCTTTTTCACAGTTATAAGAAAGGACATTTTATTCTTATGTATTTTTTTAACTATGTATTAACAACACAGATATAGTGATTTATAATTTAAACTTTGGCTTAGTAATACATAAACTTACAATAGCATGGTTTACTAGTTTCCGATATAATTATTTTCAAATTTATTTTGCTGTCTTATATTGACTGGAGGCTACTGGGTAAAAGAATCAACAGCTGGCATCACCTTATCTTCATATGCCTCTTTTTTTAAACAGACTACTTTTTATAATTTTTAATATTTTTTACTTTATTTTTATTACCTGGCTGGAGGAAAAGTACCTTTACAAGTATACCTAGTTTATATGGTTATAAATGGTATTATGTTGTATGAGAAAAATCTGTAGGTCAAAATTTCATACAAATAAGAGGAGGTGAAATTATTAGTAATTCTCATAAAAATCTGTGGAAAAGTCATAGGAAATCATAGGAAAAAACAAAGGAAAATAAGGAGAGGGGGAGGATGGTGAGAAACAATGAGAGGAAGAAGGAGGAGAAGAGAGAAAGACGGAAAGAGAAGGAAAAAGGGGGAAAGAGGTGAGGTATGAAAGAGTAGAAGTGGGCAAAGAAAGGAAAAGGCGAGAAATGGAGGTAGGAAACAACAGAAGGGAAAATCTGCAAAAGCCATATGGAAACCAAAATTTATCTTGATTGATCAAACCTCAAATTGTTAATTTCTTTAAAATATAGTTGCATAATATCCGTATAACAGAGCCTGTTTTCTACAAACTTTGCAAAAGCCCTTCCTTAACCCACGTACTGACCTGCTTTGGTCTCACCTCTCTCTAAATCATCCTGCATTTTCTTTTTCCAGCCCAAGGACAACAGATCTGTAAGAAATGTCCATGCAAAAATAGAAGAAAATTCTGTCCAAAGCCAGAATTATCCTTAGAATGCAAGAGATAGATGCTATTCCTGAATATTAACATAATGCTTTCTGTTTTATAAAACTTTCCCTTGTTTAAACTTTTATTATTTTTCCAAGAGACTCCTTTTACTTATGGTTTTATATCTCTGATTGCTTTGCCTTATTTTTAGGGGTGTCTGTGATCTTCCCAACACCATTTCTCACATTATATTCAAGAGAAAAAAGAAATATTGTTAATAATCCTGGCTAGGGTGGCTCAGTGGATTGAGCACCAGCCTGCAATCCTAAAACTCACAGCCTCAATTCCCTGCCAGGGCACGTGCCTGGGCTGCAGACCAGACCCCAGTTTTGGGTGCAACTGATTGATGTTTCTCTCTTACACTGTTCTCTCCCCCTCTTCCTCTCTCCCTAAAAATAAATAAATAAAATCTTTTAAAAAACTTTGTTATTAAAGCATAAAATTATTAGTGATGTACATGTCTCTCTCTGTATGGTTAAGGCGTTAAATAGTCAGAACACTATTATTATATTTAAAAATGATAATGCCAAAATAAGTTGAAATTTAAGACTAATCAAGAAACAAGCAAGTTAAATGTAACAGGAGACATTGAAGTGAAGAGCAAACTAAGATTGAACAGAGGAGAGGGGGAGGGAAGACGGGGGTGGGGAAACAGGGGAAGGGTGGTCAAGGAACATACATGGGGGACTCATGGACAAAGTCAAGGAGAGGGTGGGGTTGAGGGTGGGCGTACGGGGAGTGGTGGGGGCACAATGGACAAAACTGTACTTGAACAACAATAAAAAGTTTTTTAAAAAAGTATATTTCCTTAAGGTAAATATGCTTTTCTTTTTATTGCTTGATATTAAGGCATATTTAATAGTTGTATCTAAATAAAACTAAAAACTTGTCATAGTAAAAGCATCTAAATAAGACCTAAGGACTTGTCACCTGAAAGATATACAAATCAAATATCCACAAAGCAAAGGCAAGAGATCATGACTGTGTCATCCGGATACTGAGGGTATGTGATGTTTCATAATCATCCAAATGTGTTGCCAATGTCTGCTCATGGTACCTGTGTGGTTGACAAACTCTATTATTTTATCCATATATTGATATGATGTCAGATAAATGAGCCTAGGATAATAAAACATGGTTATTGAGACCTTTAAATTTTTCTGGGTTAGTGTAGTAGAGGTAACATGTATTCTCTACATGTCATACTGATGTGTAAAAATCAGCCTAATTTCAAAGATTACAAAGTATGGAAATTAGCTCAAAAGGAGGAGAATTCATGCCCTGCATTGGAATAATACCGTTCAATAAACTAATTAGTGGGGGAAAATTTTATTCATTATGACCTAAAAGCATGTATAGTTTTATCTCCCTCTGAAGCAGTAAGTTTTATTCACTCATTTGCTATTATTAGACAAATGTCTGTGAAACTTAGGATGACAGTACTTTTACAGCAGTAACAAAATTTGGGAGGAGTTTTGGAAAGAATGAGTGGCCAGTTAAGATAATTTCCCATCATTCTAATAGATGTAGCTCTTGGTGACCCAGTCTCTTTTTTTCTTCAGTGGTGATCAGGAGAATGGTTTAGATCAGGTCATAACTGGTCAAGTTAAGTGGAGCCTGACAGAGCAAAGCAGGTTGAAAGCAGCAAAGAGGACTTTGTGATTATCGAGATCGATTATGCCTGTAACTCTTAATTAGGATAGAAACATCAACATTTATGTTGAGGGAACATTGAAGAATTATGGACACTAATAAGAAGGCTTCTTAAGGTTGCTGGTTTTGGTAACTGAGCAGAATCTATCAGGAAAAGGAATGTAGGCAGGGAAGGAGGCTTGGAGAAATGATAACATGAGGGGTTTGGTTTTAGACATATTGCAATCAATATCCCCGTGGAACACTCAGAACCCAGGCCACCAGCAAAGGAGGGACAAGTAGAATAGCATATATAACATCTTTTGCCAAATGTGTGAAGAAATAGAATTTGTAAAAACAACAAAAAAAAGGTTTTGTTTCAGTTTGATGATCATTAGGGGGAGCCCCAGCACTTTTAATGCTTCTTTAGTTGATATCTAGATTAGAAATCTTGCCATAGTTTCAGGGAAAGGAATGTTCTTTTATGCACAAAGTTAGCATTTTATAAAAATTGGCTAAACATCAGTGACTCAAATGTGCCTGCAGTGTTTGTGAGATAGGTTCAAATGTGCTTTTCAAACAGCCAGTTGCCTGTATTTTTTCCTTTTCCTTGAGCATATAATGGCAAGTAGGAGTCTTGACAATATCAGATACGCTGCATTTCTCTTGAAATACCATGTGATCTCTTAAAATATAAATCAAAGAATAAAAAATATCTCCAATGTCATCGTCTCTCAGCCTACTCCAGGATGAAAAAGAAACATCTCAGAGAGAAAAAAAGGACGTACCTGCCCATTGTCCTCTTCATCGCTTTGGCTTAGAGTTGTTCAGCTCTAAGAGCAGCAGGAATGGCTTACCAATCCCTCATTTACCCTGATATCCAAGCCATTGTTTTGACATGCTTTTCTACATCTTTGGTCACTAAAATTCTGTAACAGCATGTGCTAGAGTGGTTTGAAGCCTGAACCTTTTACTGTAAATTATCTGTAGGCAAAAATATCAATTTCCACCTGGATATCTGCCAGTTCCCCATAACGAACGCAATTGTGTATCGGGGAATGCATGGGCTGCTGCACAGTTTGCTACACTTTCAATGATCCCTTTCATATGCTGGTGATCAAATCTAATGAGCATGACCAAAGATGTGGACAATTGCCAATGGTATATGCTAAGAAGAACCATGAATGGAAAGTCAGCTTGGTATAGCAAGTCTGGACAGCATGCAAGAGGACAGCTAAAAATCTTAGAGAGAGATACATGCAGTTATGTAACACAGAGGCCTACTCACATCGCATCTCTGCTTTTGTTATCTCCTATCAGGAGACAGTGAGAAAGGAGATTTGGAGTAAACAGGGCAAAGGTGAGACTTTGATTAGTCATTTTAGAGAAGAAAGTCCAGGGGAGAAGTGGATGTCAGCAGCTTTACAAGCTCTGTTAGATCCAGAGGTTTCAGAGGTATCTTTGCTTGTAAGTAGATGTATCCATTTGCTCAGGCTCCCATAACAAAATACTGCGGCCTGGGTGGCTTACACACAGAAATCTATTTTCTCATAGTCCTGGAAGCCGGAAGTCCAAGATCAAAGTGTCAGCAAGTTTTGTTTCCCCTGATGACTCTCTCCTTGGCTTGCAGATGACCGCCTTTTTCCTGCGTCCCTATGTGGCTTTTTCTCTATGCACACACATCCCTGGCGTCTCTTGCTTGTCCAGGTTTCTTCTTCCTATCAGGACTCCACTCAGATTGAATTATAGCCCAATAATATGGCATATTTTTACCTTAATTACCTCTTTAAAGGTCCTATTTCCAAACGCAGTCGCATTCTAAGGCAGTGGGTGTGATGGCATCAACACACGATGTTTTGGGAGACACAATTAGGTCCATGACAGTAGACGAGGCCGGCCTGGACACATCGGGGAGAAGGAAAGCTCACCTTCTGTCCAGACATGGCAGCGAATGGTGGCAAAATGTGATGATTCAAAAATATTAAATACTCTGAAAAAGTTGTTTTAATTGTAATTATTAAAGTTTTTTTCTTATAAATATTTACATGTTTATTTTGAAAATAAAATTATAGAAAGTATAAGAAATGGGCTGTTCTTAATTTTGTTTTTAGCAAATTTGATTTTTCTTTTTATACAAATATGATTTCAGCATGAAGGCATTAAGATGGGGCATCTAGAGAAGACAGAGGGGATTGATTAAATTGAGACAATAAATTGACCATATCTACATGATTATAAAACAGAAATTTAACTGAAAATAGTTTTAACTTTTTAATTATAGAGTTTGGCTTATGCATTCTTTAATAAATATTGAATGTTTATTTAAAAACAATATACTCTAAAGGGTTATACAATTCATTAAGATTCACACTAATCACTTCTGTTGATTTTATGTATTTATTTGTAAATGCATTTCTATACTTGCCATTAGATCAGAAAGCAGCATAGGGCATTGGACCATAATTTAGGAGCATTGAATTTATTTGTAGCTAATCTTGGCAGACTATACAAGTTTTTTAACCTTTTGAATTCTGAATCTCACTGGCAAAAGAGCTTTAACTGTGTAAAAAGTTTTGAAAGCTCACAGTGATTCACAAATATAATATTAGCAGTACTATAATGATCATTCCATTTTCATAAGAACAAGTTCCATTTACCTTATTGCATTTTTCTATTATTAGTTGAAACAAATATTTTTAATGTTTAAGCTATAGATTCTCATTGCTAATATTAAAGTCAAATTTTGTCTGATTAAAGAATAAATACTACAAAGAAACTGTCTTAGCATTTAATTCTCAGTATTGTTTGATGTCATGGTTTATCTTAAAATGTAATTCGTGAAATCTCAACTGTATATAGTATCCTTTAATGGCTTCTAAAATTATCCATTTTGAATGTTTCAGTATTTGGAAAGAGGGTTAAAATTCTGGAGTTACATTAAGGCAAATTCCTGAACAAGATCTATATTATATTGCAAGCCTGTATTTTATTGAGTCCTTGGCCATCGCATACTAGCACGAATTCTTTTTTTTTTTTTATCCTCACCTGAGGACATTTTTCCATTGCTTTTAGAGAGTAAGGAAGGGAGATAGAAAGGGAGAGAGAGAGAGAAACATCAATGTGAGGAACATTGATTGGTTGCTTCTTGTACGTGTACTGACTAGGAATCGAACACACCATCTACGTATGCACCCTGATCAGGAATCAAGCCCGCAATCTATTGGGTACAGGACGATGCTCCAGCCATCTCTGAGCCACACTGGCCAGAGCTTAGCATTAATGCTTTATATAATTCTTTTCTACCTTGTATGCACCAGTTTTTCCTAGATTCCTGACAGATACCCAAACACTGATCGCCAAGTCAGGGACCTCAAGCTATTTCTTAGGTTACATTTTTTTCTGTTTTTTTTTAAATTAATTTCGCAGACAGGTGATGGCATGAACAAATTTATCAGCATAGTGCCTGACAGGCTAAATGCAGAGCAAATGTAAATAATCTCCATTCTGTTAATAAGAAATGCATTTCAGTTATGCAAGATGTTAGTCCAATTTTTGTTATAAAACTTTCTTCCATTGCTATTTTAATCATTAATGCTATTACTAGTTACTGGGGTTATGAGTAGATGACAGACATATGAGCCTTAACAAGACCTTGTATATTTGTAAAACTGTAAGAGAAATCATTCCTACACAGCTTCCTTCTTCTGTTTTTGATTTTTTATTTTAAATATTTCCTAAGTGCCTAATATATGCCACGGATTATGCGAGCCCATGGCTATACTATGTTAAGAAAGAAGAAACAGTCTCTGGTGTCATAGAGTTTGTAGTCTAGAGAGATTAATGAATATTAACTGAGCAAACATCAAGATGGTGAAACATTTGATATGTGGTATAAAGGGAATAAACAGGGTGCTGTCTCATATATGGCAGTTGGTATACTCAACTGCAAAAATGTCTCCAAGTCTTCATCTTTTCTATTTCCACACCCTTTGTAATGTAACACTGTCACTTCTCTCATCAGGAGCTGGACTCTACTTTATTTCCCCTTGATTTTGGGCAGCACTGTGACTGATCTGACCAATGGACTGTGGTAGGCAGTGTGCCTCAGTGTGCCTATTCTGAGTGTGGGCCCTAAGTAGCATAGAATCTCTCTGTCTCAATCTCTCTCTCTCTCTCTCACTTTCACACACACTCACACACACACACACACAGTATTCTGCCTTTTCACCATGTGAACAGACTGCCTATACCTTTAAGATGTGAGAAACCACACAGATCCAAGGCCAGTCTTCCTAGTTCCTAATGATATACAGTTGAATGGGTTGAATGAAAGATCCAATCAAGACCAAGAGAACTGTCCTGGCCAGTGTGGCTCAGTTGGTTGGAGCATCATTCTGTGACCAAAAGGTTGTGGGTTCAGTTCCTGATCATGGCACATACCTGGGTTGGGAGCTCTGTACCTGGTGGTTCGGGTGCATATGAGAGGCAACCAATCAATGTTTTGCCCTCACATCCATGTTTCTCTCTCTTCCTTCCTCACTCCCTCCCTCTCTTTAAAAGTAATGGAAAAATGTCCTTAGATAAGGATAAAAAAATAAAAAAGAAGACTAAGAGAACTGCCTAATTCAGTCCAGCTAAAATTGATGACTGAAAAAATCATAAGCTACAAAACTGTTATTGTTTTAAAAATATAATTGAGGTGGGTAATATGAAGTAAATGCAAGTGATCCAGTTAAATAGAAGATATGTTAAGAAAGGCCTTAGAAGATGAGATTTAAGATCAGATCTAGAGGATGATAGAGTTAGTATGTGAAGAGTGGTTGAAACAACACTCCAAGCAGAGAGAACTGCATGTGCTAAAGCCTTTTGGCTAAGTTGGGCTGGTGCATTATATGAACTCAAGGTAGGAAGGATGATGTGCGTGAAATATATTGAACAAAGAGAAGAAAGGGATAAGGCAAACTGGGAGATGTAAACAAGAACCCTATTATTCAAGGCTTTGTAGGCCATGAGCAGGAGTTGACTTTTATCCCCAAGGGCAGGGAAAACTAGTAAATCTTTTAAGTAGGGAAGTAACAGAATTTAATTTATATTTTAGAAAAATTAGCGTGACAAAGATCAACTAGGAGGCTATTATAGTAGTCTGGAAAAGAGATGGTAATAATTTATGACTACCCCTTATTTTCTTCTTAGTAGGCATGGGAATTATCTGGGGTTTTTTCAGCGTATTTCTTGTGTTAAACTCAACCTGTCTACATCTAAAGCTGTTTTTAAATAAATTTGTGATATTTCACATATTCTCATATACCTACATATCTATTAACAAGGATGCTGGTAGGGGCTGCAAAAACTTTTTAAACACAAACTTGCACATTCAGTTATATGAATGTTCATATTTTTGAATAGCAAGAAAGTTTCTTGACTATTTTTTCACTTTAAATGTCTGATTTCCAATTTCATTTTATCTTATTTTTTATTGTTGTTCAATTATAGTTGTCCCAATTTTTCTCCTTGGCTCTCCCCTTCCCTGCCCCCCCCCTCAGTCAGTCCCCACCCTGTTGCCCATTACCATGGGTCCTTTATACATGTTCTTTGACTAGGCCTTTCCCGTTTTTCCTCTGTTATCCCTGTCCCCCAACTCCTTTGGTCACCATCACTGTGTTCCTTATTCCCATGTCTCTGGTTCTATTTTGCTTACTTGTTTGTTTTGTCTATTAGGTTCCACTTATAGGTGGGATGATATGGTATCTCTCTTTCACTGCCTGGCTTACTTCACTTAGCATAATGCTCTCCAATTCCATCCTTGCTGTTGTGAAGAGCAGGAGCTCCTTCTTCCTTTCTGCTGCGCAGTATTCCATTGTGTAAATGTACCACAGTTTTTTGAACCACTCATTTATTGATGGGTACTTAGGCTGTTTCAAGCACTTGGCTATTGTAAGTAACACTACTGTGAACATTGGGGTGCATAGGTTCTTTTGAATTGGTGTTTCAGGATTCTTAGGGTATAATCCTAGCAGTGGGATCATTGGATCAAAAAGAATTTTTTTTTCTTTTGATCCAATTTTTCATTTTCTGAGGAAATTCCATACTGTTTTCCACAGTAGGTGCACCAGTCTGCATTCCCACCAACAGTGCACTAGGGTTCTCTTTTCTCCACATCCCTACCAGCATTTATTGCTTGTTGATTTGTCAATGATGGCCATTCTGATTGGTGTGAAGTGGTATCTCATTGTGGTTTTAATTCTCATCTCTCCAGTGGCTAGTGATGCTGAGCATTCTTTCATATGTCTATGTGCCCTCTGTATGTCCTCCTTGGAGAATTGTCTGTTCATGTCCTTTGCCCATTTTTTAACTGAATTGTTTGCCTTCCTGGTGTGGAGTCTATGAATTCTTTATATATTTTAGAGATCAAACCATTGTCTGTGGTATCATTGACAAATATGTTTTCCTATACTATCGGTTCCCTTTTCATTGTTTTGATGTTTTCTTTAGCTGTGCAGAAGCTTTTTAATGTGATGTAGTCCCATTTCTTTATTTTTTCCTTTACCAATTTTATTTTAACATCCAAATTTTCCTCAAAATTTTTAATTCCCTCACATTTTTAATGATAATTCAAGAAAAGAAAAAGAACCAATTGAGATACTAATAAAATCTTTTCCCCTTTATTAAAAAAACACGTTTTTTCTATTGTTTTTATGCAACCTGAGTTAACATACTCTATGTCATTCACTGCTCCACTATTTATTGTTTCTTGACTAATGTAAATTGTCTTACTCTTCATTTTCTCAGTATTTTATCAAGACTATGTATATGCATGTATATATATATCATGTACACACATGTATATATGTAACATATGTGTGTATATATGACATTGATGCCTGCTGAGCTCCTAACTGATCAGGGTGGTGGTTTCTGAAGGTTGGGCTACTATGGCAGTCTCCTAAATTAAGAGAGCAATGATGTGTGCTGCATCAGTGGACTCTTCCTTTCATGAATGATTTTTCTATAGCATGTGATGTTCTTCAATAGCATTTAACCTCCAGTAGAACTTCTTCAAAATCAAAGTCCATCCTCTTAAACCCTGCCACTGCTTTGTCAACTAAGTTTATGTAATAGTCTAAATCCTTTGTTGTCATTTCAACAATCTTCATAGGATCTTCGCCAAGAGTATTATAGAAACACCTTTTTTTTGCCCATCCATTAGAACCAACTCCTCATCCATTAGTTTTATCTTAAGATTGCAGTAATTTACTCACATTTTCTGGCTCTACTCCTAGTTCTAGTTCTCTTGCTTTTTCTACAACATCTATAGATACTTCCTCCTATGAAGTCTTGGCACACCCAAAGTCATCCATGAAGGTTGGGGTGAACTTAGTCCAAACTCCTATTAATGTTGATATTTTGACTTCTTTCTATGAATCCCAAATGTGCTTAAGGGCATTAAGAATGGTGAATTCTTTTCAAAAGCTTTTCAATTTACTATGTAGAACCATCAGAGAAATCACTATTTATGGCAGCTATAGACATACAAAATATATTTTTAAATAACGAAATTGCAAAGTAACAAAATGTATTTTTTTAAATAACAAAGAGGATATCAAAATTACTCTTTGAGCTATGGGCTGCAGAACAGATATTCTGTTTTCAGGCATGAAAACAATATTAATCTTTTGTACATCTCCATCGAGCTCTTGAGTGACCAGATCATAGTCCATGAGCAGTAATATTTTGAGAGGAATCTTTTTCTTTTTAAGTCTGAGCAGTAAGTTTTAAAATATTCAGTAAACTATGTTGGAAATAGATATGCTGTCATCCAGGCTTTGTTGTTCCATTTATAGAGCACCAGAAGAATAGATTGTGCATAATTCTTAAGGGCCCAAGGACTTTCAGAATGGTTAATGAGTACAGGCTTCAACTTAAATTCACTCACTGAGTTAGCTCCTGACAAAAGAGTCAGCCTGCCTTTTGAAACTTTGAAGCCAGGCATTGACTTTTCCTCTCTAGCTATGTAAGTCTCAGAGGGCATCTTTTTCCTATATAAGGCTGTTTTGTCTACATTGAAAATCTGTTTTTGTAGTGTGGCCACCTTCACCGATTACTTTAGCTAGATCTTCTGGACAACATTTTGCAGCTTCAGTATCAGCACTTGCTGTTTTCACCTTGCATTTTTATCTTCTGAAGATGGCTCCTTTCTTAAACCTTGTGACCCGACCTCTGCTAGCTTCACACTTTCCTTCTGCATTTTCCTCTCCTCTCTCAGCCTTCATAGGATTGAAGAGAGCTAGGGCGTTGCTCTGGGTCAGGCTCTGGCTTAAGGGGATGTGGCGTCTGTTGGATCTCCCATTCAGACCACTGAAGCTTTCTTCCTACCAGCAATAAAGCTGTTTTGCTTTCTTAGCTTTCATGTATTCACTGGAATAGCACTTTTAATTTCCTTTAAGAACTTTTCCTTTGTTTTCCCAACTTGTCTAAATGTTTGGTATATGTGGTCTTATTTTTGGCCTGTCTTGGTTTTCATGACCTGCCTTGATTACTAAGCTTAATCATTTTTGGTTTTTGATTTAGAGTGAGGAACATGGGACTCTTCATTTCACTTGAACATTTAGAGGCCATTGTAGGCTTATTAATTAGCCTAATTTCAATATTGTTGTATCTCAGGGAACAGGGAGGCCCAAGGAGAGGGAGAGAGACAGGGAAAAACTGGTTGGTGGAGCAGTCAGAACACTCACAACATTTATCAGTTAAGTCACTCTGTATTTATATGGGCATGGTTCATGGCATCCTAAAGCAATGACAATAATATCATCAAAGATCACTGATCACAGGTCACAATAAAAATATAATGCAATTAAAGTGTTTGAAATATTGTGAGAATTACGAAAATGTGGCACAGAGATATGAAGTGAGCAAATGCTTTTGGAAAAAATAGTATAGATAGACTTGTTTGAAGTAGGATCACCACAAACTTTCAATTTGTAGAAAATGCAGTATCTGTGAAGGGCAATAAAGCAAAGAGCAATAAAATGAGGTATGCCTGTATATATTTATGAAACACATATGTATTTATTTGTAAATTATATATACATGTAATTAAACTTACAGATGATTATAAATTATGGTAAGTACTATAAATAGAGCTCTGCCCTGGATATTAACAAGCAAAAACCATCTCTAGATAGGATCATCAGAGAAAGGTGCCATTTAAATTATTGCTGGAAGCTATTGACATGATCAATGCCAGTGCAAGCTATGAATACAGTTGTATGTTTTACAGCTCATTTTGTTTTCTTGGAGACTTTGGATAGGTGTGAAGCAACACTAGAAAATATTAACTATATTTTTAGAAGCCATCATAATTACCCATTGACAAAGTGATGGTGACCAAGAAATGCGGAGATGTGAAAAGAAATTTGGAATGTTTTGGAGAACCAAAACATTAAAATAATCACAAATCATTCTTCTCTCTGGCTGCTCCGTATATTTGAAATTCTTTTAATGTTATTCTGTAAATTAAAAAAATATAATAAATAGTCCCAGCTGATGTAGTTCAGTGGATTGAGCATTGGCCTGTGAACCAAAGGGTCGCCGGTTTGATTCCCCAGCCAGGGCACATGCCCTGGATTGTGGGCCAGGTACCCAGTAGGGGGCGCATGAGAGGCAACCACACATTGATGTTTCTCTCTCTTTCTCCCCGATCCCTTCCCCTCTGTCTAAAACTAAAATAAATAAAATCTTTAAAAATATATATAATAAAATTTACTAAATTATAGCACAGATTAAAAGCAAAATGTCTGATAACTCCGTGCATACTTACTAGAAAACCTTAGTAAAATATGTAATCAAGAGCTCATAATTTATATAGTTGAACCGTATGAGGTCAAATAACACTGAAGTTTGATCACAAGATTGAATAATACTGACATTTGAATTCTAATGCCTTAAGAGGTACAACAACTATTTCAATTCAAACTCCAACCTTGAACCCTTTGTATTGCTTGTCATTTTCTTTCAGCCTGCTGCATCTTTGTGCTTGTAGTTGTTGTATCAGAAGCATTTTTCTATTTCTGATTATCTGTTAGACACTGTACCGATAATACTATATTATCCTGAGAGAACAACAGTCCATGCTGGCCTATTGAACCTGAAATTCTCTTAGAAGGAACAGAGGAAAATGAAAGAATAGATGATATTTTCACCAGAACACTGAATCAGCTTCCTTTCTCAGACTCAGTTTGTGGTCCCTTTATGCTCTTTGTCCTCTACTTGCGTCTTTATTCTATAGTGGGCAGAAGGAATAAAGATAACAGCAAGATCAAAGTTATTTTGGAAAAGAAATATAACTGTGCCATCTCAGATTAGTGGAGTGTTTTTGTCTCTTAAACATAGGTGCCAAACCAAATATAATAGACCACTTTTTATCGTCATACTACTGATAGAATAAGTGTCTGCTTATGTTTCTATTTAAAAACCATGGTAACCCAAGGAGAAAAAGCTAAGAAATTACAGTTATGAAAAAATTGATTTCTTTTCTCTCTAAAGCCAAATCCTAATGGAGATTTTCTTTTCTACATCTCTTGTAACATGAATAAATGGGCTGAGCGATGCTGTGTGAATGTCTCTCCTGAGACCAATAACTGGTTTTAAGTAAAGATTGCATTAATCCTAAGAATATACTGTATGAAATTACAATCTGAAGAAAAACTTAATGTTTGTTATAAAAGTTTACCTTTCATGCTCTCATTCTAACAAAAATATTCCATATTTTTGTCTGATCAGACCTACAGAGCTTGTCAAATACTGTTTCCTTCCTTTAAAATATGTAAGGGTGGGCTTACAAAATGATTTTTTTTAAAAAAATGAGACCTTGGGCATAATGGGAACAAAATAATCTATCAATATGATGGTGAACTAGTCTCCCTATTGCAAAATCATCAGTCACATTGGCTGCATTTACTACTCTGATATTAAGATTATCAGAGACAAGAGTGTCTGGTAAGTCACTTGGCTTGCAGAGCTCTCTGCTCATAAAGTATAAAAAGTAAGTAAAATTTTAAAAATTTCATTGAAATGGGCAGACAGCCTACAGATAATTTGGATCCTCAGTAATGTCGATAACATTTATTACGCACTGAAGAGGTTAGTATTAGAAGTATTAGCTACTCCAAGCACTGACCCTCAGTTCCCAGGTGCTGCCACTCCACTCAGGTAAACTTCACAGTGAGTTACCTGCACTTGGAGAAGGGCCTTACCTGAGCACACCCTGCCAATGGCAGCTCACCTGAGGGAACCCCACAGCCAATCACTGCACAGCTCATCCCTTGGGCTTGTACCTTTTAGTGAAAGAACTCAGCTCCTTGTGAGAAAGTTTCCTGTGGCCAACCAATTCCCCACTTTGTGCTCTGTGACTGCCCACTGCCACGATCCAGGAGGACTCCACGCTGCCCATCTACCTCTGAGCTCAGGGAGGGGGAGAGGGGGTATAAAATAAAAGTATTCATTAGTGTTGAAACAGCGTGGAGCATATAATATATGCTTAATATGTTATGCAGGCTGTCATAGAGGCATTTAGACAATAAAATATTTTTGTTTAATGTGCTATTTTTTTCCTACTCTACCTTTTACTTAAACATATTCACATTGTGTTTTAGAGCATATGCTAGTTCACTTTATAAAATACAGATAAAATATAGAAATGTCTATTTGCTAAATGGTAGTTAAAACATGTGGTTAGATTATAGTGATTTCAACTATCTTAATGCATATTTTTTCTTCCAAGGAAGATTATTTGAGTTTTATTTTTAATTAAAATTCTATTGCAAAATTGCACTTTAAATTATCTCTTAAGGTAGAATATAACGTATCCTGTAGTAGGGGTTTATACTACAAAGCCTTTAGTCAATATATAGAAATAATTTTTTTTAATAGAAAGTGAAAGACTAAGCTTGGGGTCTGTTGGAATTCAGGAGGCTTCTCTTTATGTAAAATAGGTGCTAAGATTTCTCTAGAATACATATTTACAAGGATTATGTCTACTGAACAAACTAGTCATCCTTGGTTCATCCATAGGGATGGCATCATTGGCCACCTCTTACAGAAGTTCTTGAAGAGCCTCTTTAAACCTTCTTTGCATAATATAACATTGATGGTTTTGATAAATGAGAGAGGAAAACTGTGAATAAAACTCTCACACCAGGTTCAGACTTGGGGAAGCATTTATACAGACCTAGAAGAGGCCAAAGGACTAGTGTTGGCACTCACAGTTACGGGGTACAAAACCAGAACAGATCATTTAGTCTCCTTCCCGTAATGGGCTGTGCTACCTATGACAAAGATTGAACAATCTTTTATACTTAAGTATTTCCTGGGTCTTGTAAGTGCATCCACAGAGAGGAACAGATGAAAAGACTACCACGGATTGCTGAGAGGGGCCATTATGGTCAAGTAATGAATTTGTCAATCTCTGACTTTATAAGCCCTATTTCTGATTATTTGACTTTCTACTGAAACTCTACTACAGGGAAATAATGATAATCTACACCATTTTATAGTCCACATTTCTGATCTTGCATTAATAGCATGGCATTCATTTGTGTGCATATGGTTCATGTCCATTTCTGTCAATATGTTCAGTTTTAAACCTAACAATAAATATATTTGTGAAAGCAAAAGAAATATAAGTAAATGAATGCTGTAGATTCTTTCCTCTCATTAATGGACAAAAGATATTCCTTTTTTTCTGTTAAACTTTGGCCAATGTTATACCTTTCTGGTGCCCAGATGATAAGACCAAACAAGAAAAAATAAAAGTTGTATCAATTTTAGCCACTAACCAGCAAACTTTAATGCATAATTTTATAGTGCTAATATTGGGAGAATGAATACTTTACATATTACTCATTTATCATTTACCTCTTTCTGCCTGGAGAGTACAGTGTAGCAACAGAATCCAGATACTTACTTTTTTATTGAGTCATGAAGGTATACCAGTTGTCAGGGTAGATATTCCTTTCTCTTATAAACCATGTTTATTTGCAATCAGTTTCAGAAGAAATTACTTGTCTACTTGACATAGGCACACCTCTTGTCTGCTCTCTAATAACACTTGGAAGTATACTTTTAAGGGATTGATGTAGAGGAAAAGGTCTTTCTCCAGAAACCACTGAGTTTAAGACAGAATGGGACTAGTGCCCATCTGTCTGTTCTTACAATGTAATTGTCCTAACTCAGTTAAAAGAAAAAGAAGTGTTTTTGAAGTAGAGTATACACAAATATCAAAATGCATAACAGGATATGACACCAAAACTACAGGCAACAAAACAAAAATATTATATATTTTGTTAAAACTTTTGTTCTTCAAAGGGCATTATCAACAAAGTGAAAAGCCAGTCTACAGAATGTGAGAAAATATTTGCAAATGGAAAGTATGACAAGGAATTAATATCCAGAATATATAAGGAACTGTTTCAACTCAACAACAAAAATCAAATAGCCTAATTCAAAAATAGGCAAAAGACAAATAGAATTTCTCTAAAGAAGGTATATGAATGGCCAATAAGCATGTGTAAAGATGCTCAATGTTCCCATGCATTCGGGAGATTCATATCAAAACTACAATGAGGTACTGCTTTACACCCATTAGGATGTCTACTATCAACAAAAAGAAAAAAGAAAAAAGAAGTATTGGTGAGAATTCAGGGAAATTTGAACACCAGTGCATTGCTGGTGAGAATGTAAAATATTTCAGTCCCTATGGAAAACAGTGTGGTGGCTCATCAGAAAATTAAACATAGAATTATCACATGATCTAGTAATTCAACTTTTAGGTAAATACCTAAAAGAATTAAAAGCAGCATTCTTCACAATAACCAAAAAGTAGAAACAACCCAAATGTTCACTGACTTATAAATAGGGAAACAAAATATGTTTTATGTATAAAACAAAACATTATTCAGCTTTAAAAAGGAATGAAATTCTGTTACATGCTATGACATGAATGGGCCTTGGAAACTTTGTGCTAAATGAAAGAAACCAGACACAAAAGTACAGATATTATATGACACATTCATATGAGGTATTTAGAATGAGCAAATTCATAGAGACATAAAGCTTAATCATAATAGAGATTACCAGAGAAGGGAGAATAAAAAGGCATAGAGCTTGTATTTCACATGATAAAAAATTCTGGAAATGGAGAGTGGGGTTTGCTGCACAATATTGTGAATGCACTATTTGGCACTCAGTTAAACACTTAAAATGGTTAAAATGGTAAATTTTAGGTTATATATATTTTCCACCATAAAAAATAAAATGCGTATTTTTCCATAATAAAAAATAAAATAGGACCTATATTATTTTATACCATATTAATTTTTTCTGTCAGTAGAAACATCTGCTTACCTTCAAGTTCTGTAGATACATACTTGGGTATTTTATTAAGCAATTACATGAGGCTCCTTGATGATCCTCTTTGATCGATCCTGCTTATCACTTATTTATAATTTCAGATTTCATTTTTATATTAAACTCTAGGAGCCAAAGGAATCTGAAAGATGAAAATAAATGCCTTATAAATTAATAAAAGATATGATTTTTTTCACATTCCCATAGTAATGTACAATGTTATACTGCTTTTCTGTTGATTTTTGCGGCAAGGTATACAGATGTGTAAATTTGCTGTAAGGTATATTTTGTATACCTTATTTTTAGAGGAAGATGTCTAAACAAGGTGGACATAATTCAGCTTTTTGGTGTATATTTTCAGTTTTTATTTTATTAAGATTTGAAAAAGTTACATGGAAAACAACCAGGCTGTACTTTTTATAAGTTAACTCTAAGTTTTTTAGAGAAACTTATATCATGTATGTCATCCCCATTAATGAAAAGGGTAAACTTGCTTTCAAATTATAATGTATCAACATATAAAGAAAAAAAGAAAGCTGGGTTCTATGACTTGGGTTCTGTCACTAACATACCCATAATTCCGAGTTAACTTTTTAACCTCTTTGGGTCTTTCTTCTCATTGGCAAATCAAGACTCACTGTACTAGATGTCTTATAATGTGATTTACATGAATAAACATGGTTGTGATTCATAAAATTTTATTTACAAAACAGTGAGCATGTTAGATTTGTCCAACTTCTGATTTAGATGATTGCTAACATTTTGAAGTTACTATACTATCACATAATCAAAGAAAATATTAAGGAAATTGTTTTTAAATAAAACTGAATTAGAAATAATGAAAGAATAGTACTGTTGTATTTTTCTTTTAGATGTTGAATTAATTTTTTTAAAATACTGCAAAAAAGGACCCTGTTTAATTTCTGGGGGAGATCTTGAAAGTTTATTATGCACTAAGTTTGTGTATGTAAAGAAATATATGCTCAGCTAAGAAAATTTGCTATTCACATTGGGAAAAATGAACATCTGATTTCTATTAAGTAGGAACAAATATAATATTTTTAAAATGTAGATTAGTTGGACTAAATCTATGTGCAAACTACGTTTTCAACTGTTGTAGTTCTTTTCTTTGCCTAAGCCACATTTTATAGCTTTAAGCAGTAAAATCAAGCAGAAATATTTCTATGGGCCAGACTGTGTCAAGAAAGTCACATATATCATATCATTTAATTAACACAATAATAGCTCTACAAAGTTTGTGACAATATTTATTTTTCAAATGAGGAAACTGTAGCTCAGATGGTTCAGGTAATAAGTATATGCATAATCAGTTTCAGAACTATCTGTGTAACTTCAAGGGCTCCTCACTATTTCTCCTTGAGATACAGGAATCTCATTTATTGTTTTACTCTTAGCTGATCAAATGTGAACACTGAGGACAAAAACATAGGACTATCTAATCATGTTTTCACAACCAACAGAAAAAAAAATACTAGAGATAATTCAAGTGAGTCACAGGTAAAAACCATTCCAGGATTTTCTATTAAATTATGAATAGACATTAGATATCAGGCACCATCCTTTTGATCAAGCGTTGACTGGCCTTGTGGTGGCTTCCTGGATAATGAAAGCCTGTACTGGTTTTTGCTTCACTCCGTTCTCACTCTAACCACTTTCTCGCTCATGCTGTCTGGGGTACCTCCCAAATAAACTACCTGTAAGGAAGCCTTTGCTTCAGGGTCTATTCTAGAGAGTAAATCAAGCTAGGACACAACTCTTTTAAGGTAGCTCCCTCTTACCCCTCTCAATCCCCTCACTGCTTCTGATGTCCCTCCTGCCTACTCCTAAAGCACCCATGACTTTGTTAATAAAAACCTAAGATCAATATACTTATTTTAAACTTAACTAGAAACCGATGCTGTCATAAGGTATTCTACAAATATTACAATTTTATTAGTTCCCACTTTTTTGACCTTTTACTATATACACTGACTACACAATAGATTGGAGCACTTCATTTATTTCCTGTCACTTGATCTTTCATTTGTCTTTGCTTTGTCTTCCCATATAATTAGCAAGGCATGGAAGGGCCGGGGCACACCTTGCATGTTTTTCATTTCTAATATTTAATACAAAGTAACTGCATGTCATTAGATACTGACTCAGTGGTGTTTCATAGTTCTCTAGGAAGCTACACATTTCTTTGAGAATGAATATACCCTTTCAGCTCAGGATTAAAACAGGAAGTTTCTCTTTATGGTATATGGAGCCATGTCATGACACAGAATGATGTTCAGAACAAAATATATAAGCTTAAGAAAACAAGGACAGCAACACACATCCATTTCCACTGGCAAGTACCCTGAGAGGTGCTGCTGTTTTGCATTGTGTTCTGGTAGGAAGCAATGTTCTACTGAAGTTAATTGATTTAAAACTCGACACTTAATGTAGTAGTACAGACATAAGTAAAATCTAAGAGCTCACTTTCTATTTTGCTCTGAAGCAGCATAGTACATGGACGTTATGTGTAAATTAAAGAAGCAAGCAGATTCCCAGTACTTTTAGCAAATAAAGGTAAGTCTTTGTGTATATCAAGCTGTCACCAATGAAAGCACATGGAGAATGCAAAGTCTTTACCTCATGAATTATGTAAGGGAGCTTAGTGAGAACAGTAAGCTCAGCTACACTGAGACAAGGGCAGAGTCAGGTAGGAGGACCAGGTACTCAGGATGGTCACAGTAGGTAATTTAGAGACACTGGGAGAACTGCTAATATCTAAAAATACTTATAAATGTTGTAAACTCAGTACATTTTGTTTTTAGTAATTTAATTTTTAAACATTTTATTCCCAATGTCCAATGTTCAAAACTGTTCAACGAACAAAAAAAGAATGAAAGACAAATCCTCCTACACATATAGCACATTCTACGTTTCTGTCAGAATGTGCTATATTTACTATAGCTTTCAATTTTGAGAAGTTTTTACTGAATAAGCAGTTTGTATAAAGAGCAGTTAGAATCTGAAGAATTCAAAATATACTCCTATAAATGGGGGAGATATATATATATATATATATTTTTTTTTTCAACCCAAAAGTAATTGGTTAGACACAATTCTGTTTAAGAGGCATTGGTTTTGGGGAATTAATAAAAATTGTACTTTATAATTACAAATGTAAGCACCAATTAGAAAAGCTGTTTTTGGCCTTTACTTCCACCATCACGCGTATGGCGAGTAACAGTCACATGAGCAAACACCTCCACAGGCAGGATTAAATTTTGCCACAAATTTTAAATATATGTCAGTAATAACTATAACCTTCAGGATAAATAAGTGGCTATACTGTCACCCTACTTTTCATACTGGAGAAGACAGATTAGAAATGAGAAGAGTAAATAATTCATACACTTTCTTTTTGCATTATTCTCCCTTTTTTTTGTTTTTTTGTTTTTTGGGGGTTTTTTTGCATGTAAAAAGGACCAAAGTTTTGCCTCCCCAACACGTGTCTTTTGGGAGACTGATTTTAAGCAGGTGAACAAGAAACAAAACTCAGAAACGACCTCCCACCCTCCCTTTTTCTGCCTCAAAGATTAACATAGAGAAGCCTAAATCAGGACGGGAATCGTACTGTATTCACCTTAGCATTAGGAAGTATCCAAGCAGGGGCTGTTAGCTGGATCTCCCCTCTGTGTCCCATTGTTTCTGGGTTGCCTAGCAGGAATTTGTTTCCAGCTGCCTTCGGCTACCTGTTAATTGCCTATTTCCATTTCAATGTCCCAGGACCCTTCCTCACTCCTTCTCCTTTGTCCAAAATGACAGATAAACCTCAACTGCCCAAAGCCTCCTTGGGGCCCATGTCTCATTCTTATGGCCTTCTAAATGTGTATTTACATAATAAACTTTGGACATTATCTCTTGTTAATGGGTTAATTTGATTTTTAGCCCAGATAGAAGAACTTAGAAGGTGATAGGAAAATTATTATTTTAGCACCCACACAGTATCCAAATTAGCTACTGCACCATAAAGCTTGCTAATACAGAGAATGGTTATTTGAGACAATTAATCCACAATGAAAAACACCATGGAATTTTCATAGTAATAATGCCAGGGCAGGGATAATTCCATACTATATTGGCCTAACAGAAAACTACATTTAAAAAAAGACATAAAAAGATAAATAATGTAATTTAAAAGGTGAAAAATACAATATTTTATTAATATTTTCTCATTGATAAGTACGAAAAGAAATGGCATCTATTCTAAAAGATTGTGATAAAATTCAATAGGGCAACTCTCAGGCTTCTTAGTCAAGAACAAGAGATATTTTTGTTTGTTTCTTGCAAAACAAACCTCTGGAAATTCAGTCACAGGAGCAAAAGATATTTAAGCAAAAGTAAGTTATAAGTTGATTGTGGCGGCCAGAATAAGGGAAGATACATAGACCAATCTATGTCATAATTTGTTTGAGCCACTATTATGTGGTAGCATTAACGATAACGGAGTGTACTGGGGGGGAAACATAGGTTTACAGTTTCGAGTACATGAAACACACAGTTTATTCTTGTATTATTGTTTAATTATTGTATTCTTTTCCATACAAACAACTGTGAATCTACTTTTGCTCCATTCTGCATATTTTTTCCCTCTCATAGAATTATTATGTCTTATACATCTTTTTATCTTTCATAGGACATAGTGTAGAGGGAATCAAACCTGATACCAGAGATGAAATGCTAATTGCCCTGACTTATAATGTAAATACTTCTCTCCCACCTCTGTAAGCCCTTTTCGAGCCAGATCTATACCATGCCTCCCAAGACTCTTACCCCACTTAGCCCAGCATAAAGGGAATGCGGGGCTATTGTTCTGGGCTCAGAATTTGGAGTTTGTCTCCTCTGGGCCCGTGCACGTAAGTAAAGATCGTTCTCCTAACCCCTCAGTGTCTGGTCGTTTCATTTTTCCGTAACAATAGTACTCATATTTTCATATAAATGCCTGTCAATGGCTATAGTATTCATTTATCTAATTGACACATATTTATGAAGTATGCATTTTATGCTAGATTTTGTAACCTTTACAAAGTTATATTAAGACTAACAATATCAAATATTCAAGTACTTTATATATACAAATTCACATAATTTGCATAAACTGTGGAGATTTTATTATTTTTATGACTTTTCAAACTAAGAAGCTGTGATACGAGGTATTTAAGTAATGTGTTCAGAGTCACACACAGCTAAGAATTAGTGGAACATGAGATACAAATCTTGCTAGCCTTGAAGCAGGGTGCAGAGCAACGGGTCCTCAATGTCTCCATAGCCCATGGTTGGGGTTGGGGGAAGGAGATGATACAGAGTTTGAGATGCTTCGCATAACAAAAAAGGCAAAGTAAAAGTTGTGTTACCATCCCAGGCAGAAGGTGTCTACATGACTCTGAGAGCATTCAGGGACTCCCAACATAGCCAGGGGAGGTGAATGTCCTCCCCAAAAGCCCCTGTGTTGTGGGAACTCTTGCCCTGACTAAAGATGGCAGCCAAGAAAAGGTAGACAATACATGGAAACTTGCAAATGTTGCACATTGTAGGGGTACCCAGATAGGAGGTCACGTAGGAAGCTCTGGGTCAGGATTTAAACTAAGGGCAGGCAGAGAGAGAGAGGCTGGTCCACCATGAGGGCTGAAAGAGTAGGTAGCAGCCGTGGTGATCTTTAGTGAAGAGAGCAGCCACGCGAGAGAGATCCTGCCATGTTGCCTGTAGTGAGGGAGGAGCTATGTCTGTTCCTCTGGTTCCTCTCAGGATTCAGCCATGTGACCTGGGCCAATAAGAAAGGGGAGTAGTCATGAGGAAAGTGCCATGAACCAGGAGGGATTTGGCAGCAGCAGCCAGGAGGAAGAGAATGGCATGCTGCTGCTCTAACCGTGCTCACTCTAGCTGACTCCAAAGCCCCCAAGGACTCTGACTTGCAAGGTGTTGACCTGCTGCTGCTTCACAGACCTGGACTCTTTCTGGACTCTTGGGACTCAGGATGTATAGAGAAGTCACTTTCTTGGGACTTGTCCACTTCCTGGACTTCGCCGTGATCCAGCGCAACATGGCACACGTTTTCCTGGACTATTACATGGAGTCTGAGGACAACGTGCCCCAGATCCTGAAGAGGGTGGCTGCTGTGAAAGGATGGTGACTTTGAAATTCACGAGTGTATTTTTCAGAGGGACTAGAGAACTGTTTGCACAGCCAGCTTAAGAACAGATAAGGATATGGGGAACTATTGGGCTTGGTTTTGGTTTATAGCCTGGTGGGGAGCAAAGGAAGTGCTGGATCTCATGGGAGAACAGGGCTCTCAGTAGGAGTGCTCTCAGCCCCTCCACCCCTGAGGTTTCACCCCTGTAAATAAAAACCTGGTTCTTCCAAAGCTAATCATAGGGTCGTGCATTAAGGCACCATATGCATGGCCGCCACTTTGCTCAGTTACAGTCTGGCTTCAGAGTTCATGCTCAAACACTTTAAAATCTTATTTAGGAGAAAGTACGTGAACATTGAAAATTTTGAATTTGTAGTACAAAACAAGTAAAAGTACAAATTAAAGCCCAAGAAAGATAGCAAAGGGAAATGTGAATAATTGATTTACTCAATAATTTTATGTTCCTCTTTTCAGAAATTCATCAGCTGCTTCTTGGACTCTGAAGTGCCTCCTTCTTTAGTAATTTCACAATTCCATGAAAAAGAAAGTCTTTCATAATGTATCATATACTGAATCAATGCAATGTACATTTTAAATACCTTACAATTTTGGTCTTGGCTGGTGTGGTTCCTTGGATTAAACACTGGCCAGCAAACCAAAGGCTCACTGGTTCAACTCCCAATCAGGGAACATGCCTGGGTTCTGGGTCAGGTTCCCAGTAGGGGGCGCTTGAGAGGCAACCACACATTGATACCTTACAATTTTGTTTGCCAATTAAACCTCAATAAAAGTATATTTTTTAAAAAATTAAAATATTTTAAATGGTAATTTAAAAAAGCTATACACCATGATCAAGTAGTATTTATTTTGGGATTCAAAGATGGTTCAATTTATGTTAATTATGAATGTGATACACCACATTAACAAAATGTAGGATAAAAAATCGTATGATCTTCTCCATAGATATTATTCCCAATTTTCTAGGATGATCTTAGCAGCATTTTAGAATCATTTTCTGTGCTCTTTGCCAAATTATCAAATTCTGTGGTGCAGGAGAATGCTCTCATTTCATTAAACTCTTTCTCAAACACTGCCATGTGCCTTGCCACCTTGACGCAACATGTCCAAGATGCAGTTCCCTTACGTATGTTGACTAGATCCTGTGGTTTCTTCAAGGTATAGTTCCTAAGTATTGATCTAGTGGTCAGGAGGGCAGGTAGGGGCAAACTGAGGGGAAGTTCAAGTTGTGTTGTGAGGAGGGTGTCTCTATTACCTTCAATAAGGGGGTAGCACCGCCTTTGACAGGGGAGCCTGGACCACATTCAGAAACTCTTTGTGTCAAGGAGTCTGAGCATTTAACATTCTCAAGTTCACCAAACCCAGCCAATAGGGAAGTGTCTCATTTTTTTTTCCAATCAGAGCCTCAAATATCATAGCAGATATGCCTAAATTGAGAATTTAACTTTCTCCTGGGTTCTGCTACTTTTATAGTAAATTTCTGGGTCTGATTCTCAACTTTCTCTGCCATCCGCTGCTGGATAGGAGAGCACTTTTATATGCTGTAAAGGAAGCACTATTGTGTTCACATTTAGTTTTTAATTGATGACTTAGGACTCCTAGCTTTTTATTTAATTTCTTTAGAGCATCACTTACCCCTACAGCTTTCCAATTTTATTGATGTTACAATTACTATTTTCCTTATGTATCTTACATGCTTCTTAACTTTTATCACTGGTTGGATTGTTTTTTCTACTAGTACACTACAGAGTTCACCGCCAGGTGAAATTTGAAAATTATACCATTGCCCATGACCAAGACTGTCCGTGCTCCACTTATCGCTAACAATGGGCTCTTGGACCGTATGTTCCTATGAAGTGAAAGGCAATTCTAACTTAGGGGAAAGGACATGGTTGTGAATATTCACCAAAGCATGTGCACACTCACCTCAAAAATTTCTACAGATTATATATCCAGGAGAAAATATTTTAATGTTTTGCTAGTCTTTAAATAAACCCAGATTTCCTTTAATGTTTTTCATAAAAATACACCTAACTCAATACTTTAACATCTAATCCAGTTATAAATTACAGTTATAAATTAATAATTAAAATCCCATGCTAGGAATATGAAAGGTTAAAGAAGAGGTTAGGAATAGCTCTTTAACCACAACTCATTATTTATTTGAAGATTTTTATGAGAGAAAGTATAAGACAGAATCAATATAATTGAAAAAATAAAAGATTTTTTTTTTACTGGGGCCCCAATATTTGAGTCTGTCTGCCTGTGCACACTCGTCCCAAAGGAGGGCACGAGCAAGGGCTTGCAGTACAGAAATGAGGCTTATTAGCGAATGGGCCAATCCAGAGTTCGGGGAAGCTAAGGCTCTAAAGGACCCAGCACCCCAATGGCATGTAGGTTAGGTTACATAGCACAAAATCGTAAGACACTGTTGATCAGGGGGTTCAGAGTCATGCTGGGAGCTGATGCTGAAGATAAGGTAAGGGTAATAAATCAATTCTTCAGGTGTAAGGATATTTTCGAGGGCTGCTCTGGTGTCTCTCTGTCTGGTTTCATTGGAAACTTACCAGGGAGTCATTACAGCTTAGGGCTCAGAACCTAAAATATAACTTAGGTCAAGAAGTTATCTTTAGCCTGCCCATGGTCCAGACCCTGTGACCATTAGTCAGATCCCGGCTTCAGGCTCTGCTGCCTCAGGTGTTGCTGATTATCAGGGAGAACATCTAGGTCTATGACGGATTATAGAGAGAGGGAAATTTGATTTCTACAGCTAGAGTTTAAAAGTAAGTTTAATCAAAATCATAAGTACCCTTCGTTTCATATCTATAGTGTCTTACATTTAAAATATCTATACATAGTGCTATATTATGAATTTTAAACATTTGTCTTAAATAGAAAGTTAATACCATAGATAATTGTATTAAAATATTATGAAGTTTCTCTAAAAACTGCTGATCTGCTTGAATTTACACACACTGCTCTAAATAGAAGAAACTGAATTTCAAATATGAAGATATTCCATGATACCAAAATATATTTTATAGATAAATTTAAGACAATGAGTTATTAGTTCTTCTGTTTTTAGTAATTGCTAACTATGTCTTAAATATTCTGGGGGCCACAATTAAGTGAGGATAAGATGATTAAAATTGTATTAAAATAATAATTTCCCTTTTTTGGTGATCACACAATGGAATATACAGATGATATATTATAAAATTGCACACCTAAAACTTATATAGTGTTATTAACCAATGTTACCCCAATAAGTTTAATTTTTAAAAAAATATTAGTATTTGATTTCAAGACTAATCACATACATCAAATAAATAAACACTTTGCAAAATAAAATCGACACGAGAGATTTTAATTCTTTAAGAATAGTAAATTATGCTTGTTCAAATTAAATATTTTAGCTTAGTTTGTTTAAGTGCAGGAAGCAGGTGATACCTCTGCTTATAATTTGATAGTGATAGTAACTCTCAAAGTACATTTGAGTTCAATATTTCTATTAACACTAACTTCAAAGCTACCACTACTTGCCTTGATTGTAACTGAGAAATTATCATTATGAGGTTCTATGATATAACTTCTTTTTCACTTGCCAAAAACACACACATCACTTACATTTTAAAAATTATTCTGTATTATTTAAAATAATTTCTTACTCTTCCATGGTGTATTGTTTTCATTTCATCAGATCAATATCTCATGTTATTTAAAAATTAGAGATGTACCTGTTCTAAAGAAATTACCTTCAGTTTGGAATTGACACCGTATAAAAGAAGTCTGGCCTTTAAATTTGCTTAAATAATTCAACTTGATCACACAAATGTAAGACTATTGTAATTTTGACATTATATCATGTCAATTTTAAGTCACCAGACATACTGGCATTTACCAACACATTAAATGTTATCTCTTTAGAGAATCACTCTGCCTCAAACCATCCCAGTATTTCTTTTAAATCAAGATCATCCACTTGATCCAAAATATACTCATATTTCTTTTTGCTAAGATAATTATCAAATTGAAAATTTAAATTTAATATTGATCTTAGAATTTGAGGAACCCTGAAGAAATCTGTTGTCCTCTATATAACATCAATATTGGGAATATTACACAAAGTGAAAGATAGCAATAATATCATTGGAGAGGTGACATTTAAAAGAATGTCTTTTATTCCAATTCAGAAAAAAGATTGTAACAAAGCTAATTTCTTGACTCTCCTTTTTTTTATTGTTGTTCAATGACAGTTGTCCCCATTTTCCCACCTATATTCTCCCCTGCCCTACCCACTCCCCACCTTCCCATTTCAATCCCCTCCTCGCCCCTTTGTCTTTGTCCATGGGTCCTTTATGCATGTTCCTTGACTTGACCCTTCCCCTTCTTTCTCCCAATATCCCTATCCCCCTTCCCCTCTGGTCATTGTCAGTTTGTTCTTTATTTCCATATGTCTGCTAAAGTACCCATAAGTCACATCAAAGAAGGGTCTGCATTTACTACAACTATGAACAGAAGAGAGGCAATTCCAAAGAGAACCTGGAGGGCATACCAAGAACTCCCAACAACATCATTGTGTTCACCTAGAGGAAATAGGTGGTAAAGCTGCCTTACTTATATTGATAAAAGATACACACACACACACACACACTCACACACACACACAGAGATATATATCTATAATATATATATAAAAATTTCAAATAAAATGTGTCAGTCTCACCCTGGCAAGTGTGGCTCAGTTTGTCAGAGCTTCGTCCCGTAAACCTAAAGTTCACAGGTTCGATTCCCAGCCAGGGCACATACTCAGGTTGTGGGTTTGATCCTCAGTCAGGGCATGTGCGAAGGGCAGCTGATTGATATTCCTCTCCCCCTCTCCCCCTCCATTCCCTTCTCTCTAAAATCAATAAGTATGTCCTCAGTTAAGGATTTTAAAAAATGTACCAGTCTCTTTCAGAATGATTTTGAGGAAGCACAAAGGCAGCGTATAAAATCTTTGAGAGGAGAAAATGATAACTACCACCACTAAAAGAGTAAATGCGGTCACCCAGCATAAATAGGATGAGTTATTTTTTATAAAAGTTTTGCGATTTTGTTCTCATTAACAATATTAGTTATAAATCTTTCTAATACAAGTTCCATGCACTTTCCCTGGTAGTAGTGGTAACAGAAGTTGTTGTAGTAATGGCTTCTATTAGCACACACTACTAACCAAGAAATTATTACTCTTACCAAGGACTCAACAATGTTGATGATATTATCTGTATTTTAGAGTTAAAGATGTTTATCCTTTAACTGGTTATAAATTGGCCAAGGTTCAAATTCAAGATGACTTTAAGGCCAAATTAGAGCCTAGATTTGTGTACGAAGTCTATGCTCATCCTCATTTTCTCCTCCTTACAAAGCATTTTGAATGAGTGTTAGCTTACTTATTTCAGTCTTAATTATGAATATGTCTCCAGTATTGATTACTGTTCTTTAATCATACTAAGAATTATTTATCTCCTAACTAAAAAGTCCAAGATTTATGCTTTGAATTTTTATGTTTTCCTGCATGCAGAAATGTTTTTAAAATATGCTTTAAAATGTAAATCTGGCTATATCGATTTAACCTCATGTTTTCTAAAACACACATACATGTACACAGAATCACAGAATCTACTTTTTTGATTTTCTCTCTATCCCACTCATCTTTCTGTCTCTTCCGTGAAAACATTCAACTACATGTTGAGAGATGTTTTCCTCATATATTAGCATCATCCATTGCTTGATTCTAAAGCCAAAAAAAGACTCAGTATTCAAAGTATGGGCTTAAGATTATGAATTATGTGTACTCAAAAAGCACATGACCATAACAATAATACATTTTAATTTTGTGACTTCCAGTATGCCTTGATATGAAGGAGGAAAAAACAGATGTTAAAAACATTTATTTAAAAAAAAATTGCAGTGTTTTGGAAACCATACATAGCTTCCAATTTTTTATTTGTCTCCAAGTTGATTTATAGGGACAGATTATCACTTTTGGGAGGCCTTGGATGCAAGAATAGATTTATTCCACCTGTTTATTACCCTACCAACCTCTAAACAGGATTCTGTCTCAACCTGCATTTGTGATCTCCCTAGGTTTTACGTAATTCGCTGATGCTACACATGAACAAGATCATTTAATATGAAAAGGCCTTAGTATTGGAAAGATTATAACATCATAAAATATAAAGCTGAAGAAAATTTATGCTATTGCATCAAATCTTAAAATTTCTTAATGTGTGTGTGAGTATACGAGTGTGTGTGTGTGTGTGTGTGTGTGTGTGTGTGTGTGTATGAGAGAAAGAGAGCGACAGAGAGAAAGAAAATCTCAATGAGTTAAACTGGCCAGTTAGTCTCCTTAGACTGGACCACCAGTGTCCTGAACACTTACCATTCTAAGTCAGCTTTACTTCTGTGAAACACTGAAGGTAACTGGGAAAGTCGAATATAAATCTATTTGGAAAATACAACTTTGTTTATATTTTCCTCAAAATTTATGAGGATAAAATCAAATGGTGTACTAAAAATGAAAAGACTGTTAAAACTATAAACTATTAAACATATATTGTTTTTTTGTAAATATTTTATTTTCTCATATAAAACTGCATTGTGTTAATTGCAATGGCATGCATGAATTTTTTTCCCAGGTTGTCTTTTAATAAACTGATTAGTGACAGTCTATTTATTAAATCTGGGCAAAAAAACAGTATGATGCAGAGGTGTAACCACAACCCCAGGCCTTTCTGAACAAGCCCCCTCTTTGCTCCAAAACATAATAAAACTGTCATATGCTCCTTCATATTTCAGACCCCTTTTCCATTTTGCAGAAATTTTGTAGAAATTGAGACTTTTCTTGTACATTTAAAGAAAGAGTTGTTACATTATTTTTTTCTTCTTTTGTAGCTTTCACTCTAATAAAGGATTGACTTTCCTTATCTAGCAAAATATTTTCATGCACAAACTACAGGGACATGGTTGCCAGTCCGGTTTTAATGGTGTTCATTAAGAATGGACATTTCTTTATGTTCATAGAAATGCTCTCAGTAAACCAGCACACTGCTCTTTATGCCACCAGTGTCTTGGCAAATTGAAAGGGCAGAGCCAGGAATAAATGTCAACTCCTGATCAAACAAAGAAGAATAAAGAAGGATTTAAATAATAGACTAATTCATTGTTGACAGAATGTTCTTAAGCCCTTTTGAGAGAAACACTATCTGCTCTCTGCAAAGGTCAAAACAACTAGCTGCTGCTTCTTGAAAAAGAGTGTTGCTTATAAAATTAAGAAGGCTGTTTGTTTACGGAACCCGATGCTTTTCCTTTTAGAGTCTCTCTTCAGGCTATCTCCCTACTCTGTCAGAAGCTTGTGTGACACCATATTCCAGACATCACAAGTTACATGACAAAAAGCTAGTCATTTAATAAAGCAGTTGAGATTACACTATGATTGTGTGTTTGTGTGTGTGTGTGTGTGTGTGATATGCATGAGTGTAACAAATGTTGGAATGCATGTATGCATCTGCTTGAAGCATCGACTCATTCCTCAGGTACTTCTAATTATTGCCATAACTCATTGTGGACTCTAGAAATAACATAAAAATAAGAATTTTTATTGGGAATCCCTTAATTTCTAAACATTAGTTTCAGCTACAGGCTGAAGTGTGTTTCTCCCCCATCCCATCCCTGAAATTCGTATGTTGAAGTTCTAACCACCAATAACTCAGCATGTGACTATTTTGATGTAGAGTTTGGAAATAGGTGATTAGGGTAAAATGAGGTCCTATTGGTGAGCCCCAATCCAGTATAACTGGTGTCCTTATAAGAAGAGATTAGGACACAGACGTTATATGGAACAAGGGGCAACCATAACAGAACACAACAAAAAGGCAATAATTTGCAAGACCACCAGGTCTTAAAAGAAACCTAACCTGTGAACACTTTGATCTACGGTTTTCAGACTCCAGAAATATAAGAAAACAAATTTCTGTTGTTTAAGTCAACCCATCTGGGGTATTTTGTTATGGTAACTGTAGCAAACTAATACAGTCTCCTTTTTAAAAATATAATCATGGTCAAATAAAACATGTCCAACTGTCATGTTTTTGCCCAAAGTCTATTAATATAACCTTTTCTTGATTTACTCATTGAATCAGTTTCCTAAACTAGCTCTATAATTTGCTTTTAATTGCCCAAATCATGCAGTTTTAATTCATTACCTATTTTTCTTTTCAATTAAATGTTTTATTTTAAAATAATTATAGATTCACATGCAGATATAAGAAATAATAAGAGAAATCTTGTGTATACTTTACAGTTTCTTGCAATGATAACAATACAATATATGTTACACCAGGATATTGACATTAATAGACTCAAAATACAGAACATTTCAATCACCACATTTTCATGTTGCCCCTTCACACTTACACTCAGTTCTTTCTCACCACTACTCCCTAAAATCTCTAATGTGTTCTCCATTTCTATAATGTTGTCATTTCATTAATGCTATATCAATGGAATCATATAATATGTAATTTTAGGTGATTGGTTTTTACTCAACATAATGTTTGGGCATTTCATCAAGGTTCTTATGTTTATTAATAGTTGATTCTTTTACATTGCCAAGTAGTAAGTATTTCAAGGTATGGATGTATCCTAATTTGGTTAACCACTCAGCTGCTGAAGAACAACTAGGTTATTTACAGTTTTGGTTTACTATGAATAGGGTTTCTGTAAACATTGAAGTATAGATATTTTGTGTGAATAAAAGTCTTCATTTAAAATCTGCATTTAAAATTTATTCTGTTATTATTTCTTTGGTTTTATATCTAATTATTAAAGATAATCAACACTTCAAATTATTCAGCAATACATTTTTAATTAAAAATTAGTCTAATTCTCAATTAGTCTTCTATGCATTTTAAAACTAGTTATTTAATCTTTAATATCAAGAAAAGCAAAAATAAAGGAGGAGCAAAGTTTAAAGGATAGGTGGGTCTAATATTTTCAAGAAGTTTAACACTAACTGCTCTTCGCAGCAACTTCCAAATATCAGTGGCTTAACATAAAGAAAGTTATTTTCTATTAAAACTATTGTCACATGAATATTGGACCATTTCCTTTGACCTCCCCTGCAAACAGTGACTGAAGGATTCAGGACCTTTTCAAATGTGGACATTTTTATCTTAAACAGAGGACCTACATTGTAAAGGTGGAAAGGAAAAGAAGGGCTGGAGATATATGTGGAATATTCTGAAGATTCAATTCGAAAGACTTTTATGCAACTTTCTAATTCATTCCATTCTCCCAAACTCAATTTGCCCCTAACTTCACTGCAAACAGGGCTTGGAAAATAGTCATTTTTGTGACTAGTAAGAGGAAACAGTTTGTAGAAAATGGTGTACTTGCTTTCCCTGCCATACTTTCTTCTTAATGTAATAAATTAATGAAATGCTACAGATTTAATAAATTTTAAATGCAATTTTAAATGAAAACTTATTCACACAAAAACCCTATACTTCAATGTTTACAGAAACCCTATTCATAGTAAACCAAAGCTATAAATAACCTAGTTGTTCTTCAACAGCTGAGCCAATTGGATGAGGTGACTACACTCTATTTCAGTTGTTATGACCATAAGCTTTCACTTTGGGAAAGTTGGCTGTCCTCTGTGGAAATCAATTTCTTCTCTTTAAAACACAGTTGATGATCACTATCTCATATATGTAGTGTGGTAATTAAATGTTAAAATGTATATAAAAGTGAGTTGCAAGTTAAAGTTTAATGATACATATTTGAAATTGTTATTGATATTATTATCATTATTCATTCTAAATATATGATCCTCCCCAAGAGAAAGTGGGTTATTTGCCTAAGTCATGTTCTTTCATGTTAATTTTATTCTATTTGTGCTAGTTTGTTATATGCTAATTTCTTTTATAATAATTTATTCTCTAACTAGGATATTTATTTTGAAAGGCATAGGTGAGCCAAACCATGAAATAGGTCAACATGAGAAAAAAATAAGGAGGAGCACCATAAATTAAAGACAATATTAAATATTAAGGTGAAAAAATACCCAAATATATATTTTAAATACGAGAATAATACCAACAATTATTTCTTAAGGCCAATATTGCTCCACTGTGTTCTGAGTAAAAGAAAGCAATTTCTTAATAGTTTTTCAGAAAAAGAATGTTATGTTCAAATAATACTGATATGTTCTCAGTTGAAAAAATTGAATAAATTTATTTCATGATTTCATGGATACTCTAATAACCTTAAAATACTGATGTAGACTGCAAAATTTTATATAGAATTTTCCAAAATTACTTCATAAACAAATACCTTTTAAATGCAGTATTTCACAAGTTTATTGCTGAGTATTCTAATTTAAACCAGTCGTACTTCTAAATATGAAGAAAAATGTTTTACAAATTCCATTGAATCCACAATAGTTTAAAGTAGTCCAGTGTAATTGAACAGAACTACCCCTACCACAAATCAACAGTTGACTCTGTAGA